>JAPJYX010000057.1:0-124553 GCA_030503985.1 Himalopsyche tibetana | reverse complement strand
AAAAAGTATCACAGTTATTCAATATGATAAGCACCGGCTTTGCTCATGATGGTCATTTTCAAATGACCTGTGCAGATGATGTGATCATTCAAATCAGTCCTGATCATATTAAATTAATGTGACATTTGTAAAACAAAATTTTCTTTGTTTAAAAAAAAATACAATGCCTTTCCACCAAGTATATGATCAGGAAAGTAAACAAGACAGGACATTTAATATGATCAAGACAGTGAACACCTTAAAAGTGGTTGAAAGATAGTTTCAACCTACTTAGGAAATTTAAAAAAAAATCATATAATACAAGACGTTTTTTATCCATGTAAGCTTCCAATGTGAAGAATATGTCTTTCTAATGGAGGTATCCCAACTGAAGTTTTTCTACGAGAACCATTTGTTACTAAGTCGCTCAACCTCTCGTATTCAAAGAGAGTAGTATGGATAGAATGATAAGGTTAAGACAGGAATAATGGTTAACTAATCGCTCTCAGTTATTAAATGATCGGAAATGGTGGAGGGAATTTTTAGACATCACAAACACTGATACCTTCTAACAGAAATCGAAAATTGCTGCTCGTACTGGGACTCGAATCCGTGAAGTCCGACACGGAAGCCAACGACGCTAACCGATGCGCCATAGGACCTGACATAACACAAAATTGTATAATTCAGGGTTTCCCAAACTATGTTCCACGGAACACTGTTGTACCACACAACCCAAATAGGTGTTTCGTGTAACTTTAAAACCACTATTTTTCAATGTTTTCCGAAAACTATCAATTATTGTTTATTGTTTAAAAAATCAAAATTACAGTACATGACATTACAGCTGACGCCAATTCACCATGTACTTGACAAATATAATGAGACAAAAACAAAACTACATAATTTAACAAAATCAAGAAATAAAAAAGAAAAACTTAACAAACAGTTCACGAACACTATCACCAAAAATGTCCAGTTCTCTAGACAATGAGTTGATCAGTCAAACGGCTCTTGGAACTGGCGACGCATACGTCCTAAGCGAGGAACAATTTTTTAAAAGTAAAAGCCTTTGGTCATAGTTTCGCCCACGTAAGAATAAATTGGGAGCATGTTAATGGTATGGCATGATTCCTTGGCTTAATTCAGCGCAAGTGAATATTTTATCATTGTTTCTGATATAAATGTAATAAAATTCTTTCTTGGAGAGTTTGTCAGAATAATCCTTCAATGTGAAACAAGCTGTTATTGTTTTACTTCCGTTATATGCAACCTATTCATGCGAAGCAAGATTTCCTTTTTATGCTGCAACGAAGTCAAGGTGTGGAAACTATTTAAAAATGTGTTTTATTAACATTTATACTATTATGAATTATTCGACCTAAAAAATAAACCAAGTGTTACGTTAAAATTTCTAGATTTGCAAAGTGTTCCATTGCAGAAAATGTTTGGGAAACTCTGGTATTATTGAATGCAAATTTTTGAAACTTATTTAGAAATGCGACTACTAGGGTACCAATGCCAAACGAAAAATGTAACATCTCTATTAATGGTCAACTACGTACACAGCATGACCATAAAAATAAAAATTCGGGCCAGTTTTCGCGAAGGGATCCCATTTGTTTTGTATGTACGACATATCAAAGAAAGGATTCTTTTATTTGCAGTAAATCAAAGCAGCTGTAGACCGGCATCAAAACTACTTCACTATGGTGCCATAATAAATCAAACAAATATTTGAGTTTTCCTATATTTTTGCTGTCCCATTGAAAGTAATGTTTTGTGAATTTCGGGTTTTTTTTTTTCAAATCAAGTCCGATCTCAACGCTCTCTAGCGGTAAAATAAAGTAAGCGATTTTGGTCCGTGTTCAAATCTTTATCTTAACATTTGAATACATCATTATTCAAGCCTTCATTCAACACTTTTTTATGTCTGATGCATATGAGGAATCTCAAATAAGCTGTTTTTACAAAAACTTTTTTAAAATCTATTTCCGCTCCCAATCGAAAGCATATGGCCTTCCAATAAAGTAATCTCAACATAGGGTAAAACCTTCTATTATTGGCCATACTCAATTATTGGCCACAGATAAAACCTAGTCTTGTAAGATATGACATTAACTTTTTTTCGTGTTAACTTATTAAAAAAAACTCACCAAGTGTTCTTTCATTGGAAAAAATACAAAACTGTTATATATGGCATTGCAAAGCAGCCTTAAAACTACATTTCATTTGACAGTGAGAGCGGTATTGTGAAATAAGTGTGATTTCTTGTAAATATTACAAGGAATTCACTCCTGTTCAAAGGTGTGTAAAACGTTTGTAAGAACATCAAATAAAATTATTATTGAATAAGCGTGTCTGTCGTTAGTGTATTAATAACAATTATCCTAACTTCATTGAAAATGTATTTTTTAAGATGTTATTATGATGGTGGTCAATAACTGTTTTTTTTGTGAGCCAATATTGACGGGCAGACACAGAGTAAGGTTAGGTTAGGTTAGGCTAGGTAAGTAAGCTCTCTTGTAGAATATTAAGTTGGGTAATCCCCCTACCTTTGCTCCGTATTCAGGACCACATAGGTAGGGGAATGATATAACAAATAAACACGCTTTTGAATACAGATCTTTAATCAGATTAAAATAATTATGTTTCAGAAACTGACCGAACTTAGTATTGCAACCCCCAACCAAAAAGACGAACTAATAAAAAAAGCTATAGGCCCAACAAGAATTATGCTCGTTGCAATCTGTTTTAAACAAAACCAACTAGAAATGAATTGAAATATTAATATAGTTTGGCCTTGAGCTTTGGCAGGTTGTGTCTTTCCCACAATCGTATATATTCAAGGAAGGTGGAAATTATTCTTGGCTTAAATTTGTTATTCATCAGAATCTGGGATCAATACTTGGTTATGCGCTTGTGATTCGTCAGTTGCTTTAAAATAAGTAGATTTGGGGTTATTATTATAAAAAAACAGACATTTTTATTTACTACTCTTACGTGTATTATTTAAATTAGAACCAGTTTCGCATATCACGAGGATGATCAACTGTTAAAAAAGAGGTTTATTTAAAAAAAAAAAAACCATGTCCGTTACTATTATGGAGTATATGGATCGCTAATGGAGTTGTGTCGACAAAAGTTTTCTTTACAAGAACTGCTTGTTGCTCAGTTACTCTTTTTTTAAGAGAGTAAGAATGAAAAGATAGAGCTAGGACTAAGGACAAGATTAGCAGTAAAATAATCGTTTTTGCTTAGTCCCGTTAATTTAAGGATTAAAAGGGTGAGAAGAAATATTTTAGATATTACAAACACCCATGTCTTCAAACCGAAATCGATATACGATTGAAAAAAATGCAAGGACTTGAATCCGTAACGAAAACTTTGTCTTCATTTGAGTGATTAACTTAATTACCGCCGCCTGTGTTTTCGAGTGGTCAACGTTGTTGGCTTTGGTTACGGAGGGCACAGGTTCAAATCCCGGTACGTACAGTTTTATAAATTGATTTTTCAATCGATTCATGAATTTCTGTTCGAAGGCATGGATGTATGTGATGTCTTGAGTTCCCCCTCACACCTCTCTTATCTCATAAAAGGGGCGCTTCGAGACCGATAAGCTTACTACTAATCCTGTCCTAGCTCTATCCTTTTATCCTTACTCTCTTTGGAAAAAGAGAGGTTGAGCAACTGAGTATCAAGCAGTTCTCGTAGAAACACTTCTGTTGTTATAAACTCCATTAGAAGTCCATATGCTCCACATTGGGAGCGAACATAGTTTTAAAAAATACTTAATTACATTCTTTTTTTGTTGTTGCTAATTTTGATTTAAAATATAAAAAAATGCCAATAAAAAAGATGCTGGAACGCCGTTCCACCGCGTTACATGGGGAAAGAACATTGCTTATTATGATGTAAATTTTTCAAGCAATGGTATTGAAAACAACCAATTTTATTCCGTTGCCTCTTTTCAAAACCGTAATTTTGTATTAAATTTCAGTTACACCCTTTCTGAAACGGAATATTTGAATGACCTCAAAATTGACCTATTTCATAATGCAAGCATTTTTGGCTCGTTATTGAGTAGAGCAAATAATCTTAACAGCTTTTCGGTTTGCCAAAAGACTGCTACTTTGTATACACATTTAATGTTTATTATTCTCAAAAAATTGGTTTCGGATATTAAACGTAAGATGTCCGAATTATTTTACTGACGTTATTTTAAACAATTTTTTAACAAACGAATTATTATAAAATATTTTTGGCAATTGGTTTTCAAACTATTTGTAAATTTGTAAATTAATATTCAGTTGTATTCAATGTGACAGTTTTAAATTTATCTTTTGAAATAAAATGACTAAAAAAATAGTTTATAATTTGTAACATACATTTTTTCGATGGATTCGACGGAGACAATTTTTAGGAGACAATGTTAAATAGATTAACATCTAAAATCAATACCTTTTTTATAGCTAAAATATGAGGGTATAACTTGGAAACCCGACTCATTCTAAAGTTGTTGAAACAAGAACCATGAATGTAATTTAGCAGATAAAAATATTTTTTATTATTAAAAGTATTTTTAGAAATCAGCCTCAAACATCGCTTGACAACATCCAACATATCATTCCAAACTAATGAAAGACTAAAAATACTTTTAAAATGTTAATTGTTTTTCAAAATGAAATTCAAGTTTCATTTTTTAACCATTTTGGAATAAGTCGTGTTTGCAAGTAATTCTCTCACATGACATTTGATTTAGGTTGACGATGCATTTAAAATCAGCAAAACATTTGTCACATCTAATTATGTATGTGAAAAGTAGAATAACGAAAATTAAAGCAACATAATGCATATCGACTGTGGAAAGGAAAAAGGACGTAACCCACAGTTTTATCAAAACAGGTTTTTATCGATAACCACAATGTATCAAACTTGATACACGTTCTATCAAAAGGATGCAAGCTGCAAATGCCGAATAAGTATCTAAATTTGGCTTTCATGTTTGAAAAAGTGGACTTTGTAAAGTATTAAAACCAAAAAAAAAGACTGAAATAAAAGTTTTTCCTAGACAATTTCCTTAATTAATATTAGAGTATGTCAATTAAACACTAGTTTAGAAGTCTCCGTGCACTTCAAGGATGTGTATAATTTATAATTTGCATATGGCCCAAAATTATCAAAACACGTTTTTTGCGCCTCCTGTAAAATTTGATATGTGTGGGTTACGTCCTTTTTCCTTTCCACAGTCGATATAAATATGTAAAATTTAAATCACTAATGAAGAAAAGCTTGTTTTCATTAATTTTTACGACTGTTCAGTTTTATAATAAGTTCAAACAACTGTTTTTTAAATATTTCTATGCATATTCTACTTATAGCTCCTTTTCAGGAAGTGTGAAAGAAATAAATAAACTTTTATAGGTTTTTAGCCGTCAGAAGTTTCCTTTATGAAAGAAGTATTCAGGAGATGGACTCAATAAAAGTCGCTCTCTTTGAAACGTAACGATTCTCTCGTTGCATTGTGCGAGTGAATAATTGACTATCAAGTGCTTTTTGTTAAACAAAAAGCTCTTTATCACGAGCCAAAAGCTTTTTTGTTTGAAATAAAAGTTATAATATTGCGGTTTTGTTTGCGTCGAATATGTAAATGCTACAAAGAACTCTACTTTAATTGGATTCGAAGTGACCGATGATTTTTTTTATTTTTCTTAGGAATTGGCTCAGGATTGCAACCTTCAAGTAAACTGTTTTGAAGAGGTCTATATTTTTTTCAAAATAAACTAGACATTCAGTGACAAGATGTTTTGTCGAAATAGCTTATTTTAAGATTTAAATACAGACGAAACAAGCTTTCAAAAGAATAGGTTGTATAAAAATAAGATTTGACACATTTACATTTGGTGAAATAACCATTGTCTACTTGTAGGGTCTTCTCTGTCAATACTTGGTGAAAAGGTATCATATTAAAAAAAACACATCATTCCTTTTTACTTTATTTCCACTTTATTTAAAAAAATCAGAACCGATTTCGTTCATGGTGAGAATTTTCAACTGATAATAAAACTAATTAAACAGTGCTGCTTATATACAAACGAATTAAAATGAAAAGCTGCAAGCAACAATTGACATTGAAAAAGTTTACAAATTACAGTAGAAATTATTAATAAGTGACTCTAAGCTAACACAAATTTAAATGTTTAACACCTCTAACATGTAATTAATAAATCATCATTAAATTTTAAATGAGGTTTTAATTAAATAATAGATGTGTTAAACATTTTAATTTGTGTAAGCTTAGAGCAGTGGTTCCTGTGGACCCTCAGGGGTCAGTGAGACCGCTTAGGGGGTTCGTGACAAATTAAAAATCATTTGGGGGTGCGTGGACAACGTCAGGGGGTCCGCGGATATATTGTCATATACTACTCTACTACTCTTTGGCAAAGAGAGTTTGAGCGACTGACTTACATACAGTTCTCGTAGAAAAACATCTGTTAAGATAGCAGGTATGGAAAAAAATACCTTTCAAGTCATTAACTTTATCATTTCACTTGGGGGTCCCCGGTCAGATTTTTGCTATGAAAGTGGTCCACGAGCATAATAAGTTTGGGAATCACTGGCTTAGAGTCACGTTTTCATAACTTCTACTGTAATTTGTAAACTCTTTTCAATGTCAATTGTTGCTTAGACCTTTTCATTTCAATTCGCTTGTGTATAAATAGCACTGTTAAATTATATTTCTTATCAGTTGAAAATGCTCAACATGAGCGAAACCGGTTATGACCTTTTTAAATAAAGTGGAAATAAGCACAAAGGAATATTGTGTTTTTCTTAATAGATTGTTTCACGCATTTAAAATCTTATTGGGGCTGTCACTCGTGAACCAAAAATAGCAGGTAAGTCAAAATTTATAACTTGATATCATTATTTACTAAAAATAAAACATTTTTCAATTTGAAAAAAATGAATGTTATCTCTGAGCGATCATAATGCTTTTGCTTAGTCAAAGTTCAGTGGTTTATTTTAGTGCATATTTTCTCCACTATAATTAATAAATAAGCTATTTAATTTTTGTGCGTTAAATGATTATTAGATTGTGGTACAAAAGTAAATTTTCTTTGCCGATTGCTGGAGGGGAGTCACACTGAAAACGCTCTGGGGCTTCCACCCTATCGCCGGTCAAGGGTTTGGCGCATTGGCTTATGTCGTAATTAAGGATGCCAACCAGAATACTGAGTTTCTACCCTTAGTATTTATATTTTTCTAGTACGTTTATAAAGTATCAATACTATAATCATAATTTTCTTTTCTTTCGAAATTCCGGGATTGATACGGCTGCGATCCCGGGATTTCGGGATTGAGAAATTTTGAGCAAATCCCGCAAATTGACACGAAATTGCCAAATCGAAAATTTCATTTAAAAAAAAACGAGGTTTTGTGATAATCTAAGAAAAAGTATACCAAATCGAGGTTTTCAAATTCCTCGGTGAGTTAAGAAAATAAAAACGAGGTTTGGAGATAATCCGGGGAAAAAGTATAGCGAATTGAGGACTTCAAATTCCTCAGTGAGAAAATCCCAATCCCGAAACCCCGGGATTGGAAAAAGGTTTCGGGATTGGATACCCTAGTTATGTCCTAGCTCTATACTTATATTCTTACTCTATTTGGAAAACAAAATGTTGAGTAACTGAGTAACAAGCAGTTCTCATAGAAACATTTCTGTTGAGATAAACTTCATAAGAAGTTAATATTCACTTCATTGGAAGTGAACGTGGTAAAACAAATATATGTATTTGTTTCTAAATAATACCGTAGTTTGAACCGATAAATTACGAAAGGTATTTCACGCCTTTAAAAAACATCTTCAGATAGTGATTTTCAAAATACCGCATTCCGTAAAATAGATACACGGTAGAGGTCAAACACATGTCACAACTTACAACACAACATATGGAGTAGGGCATCCAATCCAGGACCCATTTTGTGATCCCAAGATCTTGGGATTGACAATTTTTCCGATCCCGGTATGGAACAGTCAACAGTATCGTGTATGCATTGGCTTTTTTTTAAGCTTCTCCAAGAATTTCGAATCTAAAAACTCAAAACTTTACGGAATTCCCAAAAAACCTTTTTTTTTCACCCGCTCAACATTCTATAATTTTCTCGATCCCGGGATCAGTACTGTCATAATCCCAGGATTTTGGTATCCTAGAATAGGACAGGATCCCTGGATTTCTGGATGCAAGATCCTGGGATAGGGTAGGCTTTAATGTGGCTATAAGTTTTCACTGAATCTATCAAACATGACAATTAATTAATTACTCTGTATTTTTTTAAAATCTATTTCAGCAACGTATTGCACAACAAAAATATTTTTCCAACTTAAAAAAAGTTAATCTTTGAGAAAATTTTCTTCAGTAATGATGGTGTCACGACTGATTCTAACTAATGATTCTAAAGAATGGAATAAAAAGGACAGTGATAAGAAGTAAGCGCGTGAATTTGGGAGGAGTAACAATAATGTATCCTTTTGTATAAAATAAAATAAAAATCTATTCTATGCGTTTGTCACTTTCGTATACTAAAGATTTTCCCAACAGACACAGAAAAAACGAAGCATTATTTATATTCATTTGACTTGCAGTTTTTAAAAAGTAAAAAATACTTACAGCTAGAAATTACATTACTTAGTTTTTGCCGCCTGTGTGGTCGAGTGGTCAACGTCGTTGGCTACCGAATCCCAGTACGGGCAGTTTTATAAATTGATTTTTCAATCGATTTATGAATTTCTGTTCAAATGCATGGATGTATGTGATGTCTTGAATTACCCCCTCCCACCCATCTTATCCTATGAACGTATTGAGAGCGATTAGCTTACTACTAGTCCTGTCCTGGCCCTTTCCTTCTATTCTCTACTCTCTCTGGAAAAAGAGAGGTTGAGCAACTGAGTAACAAGGAGTTCTCGTAGAAACACTTCTGTTGAGATAAACTCCATTAGGAGTCCATATGCTCCACATTGGGAGCGAACATGGTAAAAAAAATACAATTGCAAATAATAGAAACAAAAACAGCTGTTTTCATAATCCTTAAATGCAGATAGTTTAAAAGTTTTATTTTCATATAGATAATACGTCTGAAAAAAGTAATGTTAAATATTGTTGTTAGTAGCCTTTTTGAATAACAGCCGTGTTTCCTATACATGGCTATGTAAACTGACACTTTTGTGACAAACTCAATTTTAATTGATCGAAAATTTACACGTTAGAAAATTTTATTTTCATCGAATTACTAATATATTAAAAAAAAACACACAATATTTCTTTGCACTAATTTCATTTTAATTTAGGAAGATCAACAATAGATCTGCTCATGGCGAGCATGCATGACGAGCAGTTAATAGTTTCCACCAAATATTGACAGTGAACACTCTCAAAGTGATTACTAATATATGCGTAATTGTTAGCTAGCTATACATATATATAAATACGCGATGACGCGATAACGCGATAAGCACCCGCGATAAGCGATCGTTCGTAAGATAGCTGGCTTAAGCTCGTCAGTTGCAATTTCATATGTGTGCTGGGTGACGTCTTTTTTACGCGCAACTTAAAATATGATTATTTATTAACAAACCACAAATTTTAATAAAAATATGTATATGGTATTGTTAATACACATTTAAGTAATATAGTTATGTCTAAAATAGCATACGCAATCCACCCCAGTTAATATATTTGTGGATCTAAGTGTCGGAAAATCCTTCGGTTTTATTGGGCGTGCGCTAAGGAAATGGGTCAGGCAAATAGCCTTTTCCCATTCAATCCGGTAAAGCGAATATTTTTGTCGTGGAGAAAATTGGGGTGCCTCGTTTTAGTTAGAGTATTTTTTTAGTACCCCGTTCTTTGTTTTACCGTGCTTATAAACAAAGCCTGAAACAAATGTCTCTTATAGCTAAACCAAAGTACAAAATTTCTATTCAAAGTGATGTAATTTTATTTATTTGTAAAATCTTTGCTCTCGAATAACTATTTTTACATGTATAATATAAAAAAAGTAAAGTGGTTTAAAGACAGTTAAATATATGAAGTCTACATCATGGACACGCCACAGGAAAATATAAAATCGACAGTGTTCAAGGCTATTTATTTTTTTATATTAAGAGTTTTATATTACTATTTCTTGATTACAAAAGTTAACAATATAAATATTTTAAAATTGTTAACTCTCGCGGCTCGGAGACTAGAAAAATACTTCTCTGCCGATGGGGTCGTTTAGGTAACCCAGTGGTTTCCTTATTATTGGCCTTATTCTTATGAATTTCAAAAAAAAATAGTCTTAGGGCCTTAAAATATCTCTCTGCATCATTCTTCATACATTTTTTTTTTATAAAAATCTGTGGTTTTTTTAATAAATAATCATATTTTAAATTGCACGTAAAAAAAGACGTCATCTTAGCACACATATGAAATTGTAACTGACGAGTTTAACCCAGCTATCTTACGAACGATCGCTTATCGCCTTATCGCGTTATCACGTATTTATATAAATTAAAAAAGGACCAAAAAACTATGAAATAAGAATATCTTAATTACAAACATTGTACCGCTCATATTAAAATAGATATTTAAGAAAATGTGGGTATTGGGGTCGCATTTCTTGAGCTTAGAACCGGAAAAGTTTTATACCTCAAACTTGACTTATTTAAGCAAAATAAAAAAAAACTATCTATATATGTTTTCTTTAAATTATAGTTACGGATTGCAAAACAGGATCACGGTCCATAGAATCCTTTTTTTAAACTAAAATGAGTTCCTTAAAACAACCTTTCCTTTGCGTTCATTATCTTATGATAAAAAATCTTGACCATTATTAGTCAACCTTTCCACACGGGAAACAAAATTCAATTATAATAAATTATAGTGGGAAAAAAATATTTTGTTGTAATTCGAAGATTCATTTTTTTTCATAATAACTTTGGTCGTTTACTTAATTTGTACGAATAATAAGTAATTTCGAGATTATCAATGAGTGAATTGATATCTCGAGCTCAAATTCATTCAACGCTATTTTAAAAAAAAGTGTGTTTCGTTATTTTTGTTGATAATGCTGTTTTTCTTTCTTAAAAAATCATTTCTTCAGGAAAGCCAAAAAAAGCTTTTTATTATTTTGTTACATTAAAAAGCAGATTTTTTGAAACTTATTTTCATATTTTATAATTTATTGTGTACTACACGCTTATATTACTCATAATGAATAAATGATTTGGGCATAATCTTAAAAAACATTAAAATTCGACTGGAAAACTGGGCAATTGAACGATTCAAATTTAATCTTGAAATTAAACCAAGCAACCTTCAGTCTAAATCTTAAATTATAGAGTAATAGACTTTACTTAGAAACCGGTTTTTTGGTTCTCATTACCTAAACCTTTCTTTTTCGAAGAGAGTAGAGACATTCCGGTTAGCTAATCGCTCTCGCCACGCCTTGTTTTTTTTACAATTTGAAAGAATACTTAGGTGTCGTAAATGTTGGAAAATAATACTCGTCCTGGGATTCAAGCCCATGAGACCCGTCACCGAGTCACGGACTAGACAATTATTATTCATTTTAATATTTCAAAAATATGTATAAACGACCTGCGTTATGTAAAAACATCAAACAAAATAGAAGTGTGTAAGGGCTTCAGTTATTATAATTTGTACCTTTATTCATGTTCGAATTTCTGCTACGTATATCATAAAAAAAATCCTCAATACTCGGTCACATACACAACAGTGTGTATAATGATAAATAAGATAATGTTTTTAAGATTTCGACTGAAGGTGCTTGGTGGAACTTCAATATTAAATTTTAATCGTTCAAATTATGTACATTCTCACAGATTTTGTCACTAACGACTCGGGTTTTGCATTTCAGCATCTTCATGCGTTCAAGTGCACGGATGAACTTGAACTGATGCTTAGTAAATGAATGTTACGTGTTTATATAATAAATAAATGTATCATTGATTTGAAAGCCATTGCTGGCGAAAAGGATAAGCTCATGGAATGTCCACAGATTTGAGTAGTGAGTGGTTTTAAGAATCATATTTATTTGTTTGTCGAAAGGGGTTTTATGACTTTATTTATATAGGGTATAAAAGGGGGGACCCCGGCATATTTAATATTTCATTTAAAATCGGAAGGCGATGCAGTTGTGCTCTGTTTATTTCCAAAATTTCCTGGTAAAATAGTTTATGACCGTCCGTATTTGGGTCTAACATTTTTATCCCTTGTTCCTGATTGAACACGTGTCAATTTGTTTTCAATCTTAAGGCTGCCATATGTTCTGATAATCTGGTGTTCAGTGTCTTTTCTGTTTTGCTGATATAAAATTTGGTACAACAAGAGCATTGCAATCTATAAATCCCGGATTTATAAAATTGAATTGTAATCGTCGTGCGGTTTATATGTTTACCTTCACTGCAAAAGACCATATTTTTTTATTCGCCGTGTTTCTAATTAGATGTGATTAAGGTTAAGGAGAGATGCCGTTAAAAAAACAATTTATGGTGCACGTTTCGGAATCTATTTCAGCCTAATTGCTGCCTTTTCTTTACTTTTAAGCTGTGTAAAGAGATACTTTCAAGATTTTTCGCAACGCGAGCTTTTCTATATTTTGTACGACCTGAGCAGTTCTACTTATGCCGGGAAAATTCGTTGAGAAGCCTGCGTTTTCTTTTTGTTGAGGCCAAACAAATTGCTTTTTATAATCCGTGAAATAATTGGTTATTACTGCTTCAAAATAAGTAAAAGAAAGAATAAATAAATAACTTATATTTTTTCGTGCCGTGTGAAAAAAAAATATGACGAATGGATTTACGTTATTAGTAAAAATATTATTGATCATTCGACTAACAAAAAATATATTTTATTCATTGGTATAATGTTTTTGTTGTCATTTTTGTTTACACTGAGATAAGGGAATGGACTAAACAGCCGTTAATTACGTCCAAAGTGAAGAAACGACGATGGACCTGGCTTGGACATGTAGCGCGGGTGCCTCGAGAAAGCCTAATTTCTGCTTGTTTTTTTTACCAACCGGAAGAATTCCACCGTCGTGGTAGGACACTGATGACCATCTATCACAGGGTTTATCAACGGAAGGCAAAACGTGCTCCAAGGGGACCACAGGATATTTTAAAGGGAGTCACAGTACAGCTTTATCCGTTGATTGATGTGTTTCAGAAATTGGAATGTCTGAGAAGAGCTCAAAAAAACGTCTCGCGTCTTTTCGTTTTGGGTCCTTTTTTTGAACATTTTTACTTCAATAGTACCAGACAGGTATGGGAGCCACAGAAAAATAATACGCTCAAAAGGGCTTACGGACCCAACTAAAAAACACTGATCTATATGATGTACTCGATGGAGCTACGGGATGCCAGAATGATATGGCAGAAAGCAAGAAGACTGGCGAGGGACAGAAAATCTTGGAGAAACCATGTGGTGGCCATTTACTCCAACTATAGAGCAGATATGAAAATAAAATAGTTATTGATGTTTTACGTAACGTTTTGTTGGTCAAAATCAATTTGATGCCTTTTCAATACCTCTTCTATTGTTTCTTAAAAAAAAGGTTATTACAACTAAACTTTTAACAGTATCTTTTAATACTTACAATATCGAAAACTTGTTTAAAAATACTTTTATTTAAATTACCATTAGCAATAAAAAGAACAATAAAAATTCAATTTATCGAACAATAACCCGGTTTATATGAAACGAAAACTAGTGCAGGTTTTCCACATGTGTTTTTCGCGTTTTCCGATCTCGGTTTCTCAGCCAAAATCACACTGAATCGAACGAGAGTTTTCCATTAGTTTGACCCACATATTGTACTAATTTTTATTGAGATCATAAGGAACCATGAGAGTCAGCCAAGCGCAATCCAGAAAGAAAATATACCATATTTGAAAGATTTTATATCATACGTGAATATTTTTATACAAATTAACGGTTCGCTTTGAACAACTTTTATCGATACGTGCGTCTTTCACTTAAACCATTAGTTATTTTTATTTTAACAGACTTTAAGTGACTCAGTTTTAAACATTATTTTTTTTACCTTAAAAAATACATATATTTTTTAATTTTATTTTTTACCATGTTCGCTCCCAATGTGGATTATATGGACTCCTAATGGAGTTTATCTTAAAATAAGTGTTTCTACGAGAACTGCTTGTAGCTCAGTTGCTCAACCTCTCTTTTTCCAAAGAGAGTATAAATAGAAGGATAAGGCTAGGACAGAACTAGTGGTTAGCTAATCGCTCTCGATACGCCCCGTTCATGTGTAGGATGGGGGGGAGGGGGGAATTCAAGACGTCACATACATCCACACCTTCGAACAGAAATTCATAAATTGATTGAAAAATCAATTTATAAAACTGTTCGCACTGGAATTCGAACCCGTGACCTATGTAGCCGAAGCCAACGACGCTGACCACTCGACCACACAGCTCAAATATTTTACCGACACATATTTTTACCGATGATAATTTCAAAAGTAGACGAAATCAAATATTCATTTTTGCACAATATAATCGGTATCATTTTTGCTGATGAAAATTCTCAGGATGAGTCAAACCGGTTCAAAGGATAAGTAAAAAAATTCTGCTTTAATTTGATTGGCGTCTTCGCCAACAATTGACTGTTTTTTAAATAGATACAAATAAATATCTATCACTTTTAGGGTGTTTATTGTCATAACTTGGTGAAAAGACATTGTATTCAAAAAATAAAACATACTTTTTTACTAATTTTTTCATTATTAATGAAGACCAGGACCGGTTTTTCTCATGACGGGTATTATCAATTGATAATATAGTAAAATTTTACAGCGCTATTTATACAAATCAAAATGAAATTAAAAAGGTGTAAAAAAAAATGGTATTAAAAATAATGAATAAGTGACAAAGCGAAAACCTTTACTAACTCTTTAATATAATAATAAAATATAAAATTTAATTTAATATATAAAGTCGTCAAAAAGTATTTTTCAAACGTAATTATTATAATTTAATATATTTAATATAATTTAATAATTTAATATAACAATTATATATTTTTTTTCATACGTAATTATAATAAGCCGCGAGTGTGGTAGAGTGGTCAACGTTGTTGGCTTCGGCCACGGAGGGCCCGGGTTCAAATCCCAATGCGAACAGTTTTATAAATTGATTTTTCAATCGATTTATGAATTTCTGTTCAAAGGCATGGATGTATGTGATGTCTTGAATTCCCCCCTCTCACCCATCCTATCCTATGAACGGGGCGTATCGAGAGCGATTAGCTTACCACTAATCCTGTCCTAGCCCTATCCTTCTATCCCTACTCTCTTTGGAAAAAGAGAGGTTGCGCAACTGAGTAACAAGCAGTTTTCGTAGAAACACTTCTGTTAAGATAAACTCCATTTGGAGTACATATGCTCCACATTGGGAGCGGACATGGTTTAAAGAAAGAAAAAAAAGAAATTATAATATGGGAAGT
Source organism: Himalopsyche tibetana (assembly GCA_030503985.1). Taxonomy (NCBI): domain Eukaryota; kingdom Metazoa; phylum Arthropoda; class Insecta; order Trichoptera; family Rhyacophilidae; genus Himalopsyche; species Himalopsyche tibetana. The sequence goes on along the minus strand of JAPJYX010000057.1, from coordinate 109,050 downwards.
ACTCAGTTGATAATGCTGATTTTGTGGTGAAACCAGTCTTGATATCATCAATACATGTGCTGATTAGTAAAAATGTATATTTTATTTTTTTAATTAAATATTTATTTGAAATTCTTCTTATGAAATATGATCATTAGAAAACTCTCAGTATTTAAATTCATTAATATTATCTATTATTCTTGGACTGATAACTAATAACAGCAGTGGCCGCTCAATATCTTTATTTTTGTAATATAACGTTTCAATCTGGAAATATCCTAAAATAGAGCGCCCATGACCACAAAGGTCTGTTAGAATTGGCATGGGTCATTCTTGTTGACCAAACACGTTTCGGCCTTCAATATAATATCTTCGTTAGCTTCTAAGCATTTAGATATCTTGATATTACGTAAGGGTTCGGAATTAGTGATCGATATCATATAAATAAGTCCTTTTCTAATGTCATTCAGGCAAATTTTAAATCGACAAGAGAATTTATTTATACCTTAATAATTTTACTGAAAATACAAGCCTTCAATTTTTGATCTTAGATAACATTGTTATAATTTAAGATTTCGACTGAAGGTGCTTGGTGAAATTTCAATATTAAATTTGAATCGTTCAAACTATGTACATTCTCACAGATTTTGTCACTAACGACCCGGGTTTCGCCTTTCGGCATCTTCAGGCGTTCAAGTGCACGGATGAACCTGAACTGACGCTTAGTAAATGAAAGTTTCGTGTTTATATAAGAAATAAATGCATCACTGAGTCCAAAGCCATTGCTGGGGAAAAGGATAAGCTCTTGTATAAAGGATAAGTTTTATAAATCGATTGAAAATCAATTCATAAAACTGTCCGTACCGGGATTTGAATCCGGGCCCTCTGTAGCCGAAGCCAACAACATTGACCACTCGACCACACAGGCGGCAGGCGGCACAAATTTAAGTATTACATTTATTAAACATGAAAAAATTTTCTAAGATCGATAAAAAATATGGGATTATTCAATGTTAATTAGTTTTAATTAAACTGATATTTATTATTTGATCATTATGGGTTTTAAAAGCGGTGATGGATTTTAAATTGTTTGTTTTTTTAAGATGTTATTGGCTTGTCTATGCTTAATAATTTCTAGTTGCACAATCGCATTTAGTTTGAAGACTTTGCTAGAAATATATAAACAGATTGGCACTGAATTTCAATTTATGTCATGAGATTCTGTTGTTTATGTATATTTTTTAATGATCTTATATACTCCTTATATCATATATCATTTTGTTAACATACCACACACGTTTAAATCATTGATTGTAGATTCTGAAAATAAAACCATGTGCAACAACATTCAATATATGTTTGTGAGTGAATTTTTCTAAAATGGTGAAGATAAAGTTAAAAAAGAACTTACCCACTGCATAGAAGTTCCAGGCTCCTTCTTCGGGCTTACAAGCTGTTGGAAAAGCACGTTCGCGGACTGACATAAACTGCTTAAAGAAAAATAATACCACTTCGACGCCTTTTTCCTAGTACATATGATATGAGTCTACGTTCGCAAGTCGTTTCGCATGAAAAGCTCCATCGATTTTTGAAAAAAGTATACTATAAAGAAAAATAAGCCAAAACAATATTACAGTTATTTAACATCTTGAAAATATCTTATAACTGATCAAACTTAATATTTATTTAAATTCTAAAAGCTTTGTGTTATAACCAGTTTTATTTAAAAAAGCTTTTTCTACATATGAGTAATTTTATAAGCAATAAAAAGAGCTTTTTAGTATGTCATATAACGTTGAATAAAAATTAATGAGTTGCCTAACTTATTAGTAAAAAATAATTGTTGGCACAGCGTTAAAATCCAAATTTTATTATTTAGATTGAATTAGTATAAATAAACTTTAGATTTTAATTAAAAATACATAACTCTGACCTAATAAATATTGACCATTATGATCATTCAAATATATTTTTTCATTGCCTGTTTTTGTTACGAATTAATGAATTTTAAACTGTTTTTTGTTTGCCTTAGTAGATGTATCCATTTATCAATCACTGAAAATTGCAAGCAGTAAAAAACAATATTTCATTAAACACGGTAAAACACGGTAAAAATAGCGCCTTTCATTTTTTTTTAATCCATTTTTCGTCGACCACAAACAAAAATGAATTTAATATACTTCAAATTAAGGTCACGAGTAATTCATCTTTATTACTCAGGGATTAAATGATTACTTTTTAATTTTTTTAAACGTCAAAAATAATAAAACTTCTATTCATTTTACTAAATAATTACGAAAAATAACGACGTAGGGGTTTTTAAAAAGTTTAATTTCATAGAACAATATTTATAGTTACAATGTAAGATATCGACTGAAGGTGCTTAGTGGAATTTCAATATTAAATTTGAATCGTTCAAATAATGTACATTCACACAAGTTTTGTTACAAACTTTAATTACTAAAGTTATTTCTAGTGACATAACGTAGTTTTGTATTAAAAATAAAGTAAAATTCTTTATCAATTATTTGTATTTTTGGTGTACCAACAAAGAATTTGATTCATTGTTTAGGTGTGTTTCGATGCTTACAAATATTTACTTACTAAAACTGTTAAGCTCATATCATATCCAGAGAAAAATATCATATTTAAATGTCGCCATATGGTGTGGTACATAAAACCATTGCCCTAATAACAAGGTTAGTCTAGGTTCAATCAGAGTAAGATTAAAGTAAAAATGTTTTAATTTTTTCGATCTTAAATTAAGATCTTGGACACTTGTAATCTTTCTTTTCCGTGAATTGATTTCGAGTAATCCATAAACAAAAGCTCATCAAAATTGGCTGATTCTTTTAGGGGTTGCTTAACCAACCAGTTAGTTGGGTATGGGTTTGATTCCCATTAAGTCAATTTAAATTTAGCCACCTAAGACATGGGTGTTTGTAATATCAATTTACCTTGACTTGATCTCAAGTGACTTACAAAAAATTACCATCGAGTTTTTCTTGTATGATCTTTCAATTTTAAAATAGTTAGAACATTTGCGTCAAATATTTAAAAAAAAAATATAAGAATAAAAATTTATGGTTCTTTTTATTTTTATTTAAAAAAGCGTAAATTTATAACAATTCGATCAGTAAAGAAAAATAAAACGATATATTATTTATATGAACTATGTAATTAATCACTCAAATATTAAAATACTAAATAAACTAACGGCGTATACTAAATATTAATTTATACACAATCTAAAAAAAAATACCACCAACACAAATTTATAATTTCGTATCGTTAAGTTATATTTGAATAAGAAATTTGAAAAAATATATTACAGCCGTTGGAACTGAAAAAAAAATAAGAGTTATGCTTGCATATTGCGTGGTAAAAGGCAATCATATTTTTTTAGTTGTTATGAATTATGTTGTGCAATAAATAATAATCAGTCACAATTATCGGTTATATTAATATTTGATCAACACATAAGATTAATGAATTTGTATATACACCTTGAAGGTAATTCTAAATACGGCATGAAATGAAAAAGGGGAGAATCAAATTTCCATCAAATTTGAATAATATAATATACTGTTTTTTATAAACGATACGCTTATTAAGCTATTTTTTTTGTTTAAATATTTTCGTCATTAAAAATAATTTGTATACATTAATTTTATACAAAAATTCTTTCATATTTTTTTAAAGCTATTTCAGAATGTTTTGTTGTGAATATAGTTGCATTTAGATTTTAGAGCATCCACTCTTGGATCTTTTTTGTGATTCTAAGATTGATCATTTAGAGTATTTTTTTTATAAATCCTCAAAAAAAACGATAAGAAGTTCACGGGAACTCCATATGCATTATTTTGCAAATCATATTATATATGCTTTCCCCCATACTATATCCGTACTTGTACACACACATGCGCATACATAAATACACACATACAGTACACAAATAAATCAACCATAAAGATGAATTTTCATGATGCTTAGTTCGTTCTTAAATTATTAATTTTAGACGAAACATAAAATCTATGATGGGTCGTCGAGCAAAACTGCTCTCGGTCTAAAACAACTCTCAGGCAATCTCGTCATAGTTGTGGAGATTAAAGACCGTTGGGTTATAGTGTTTCCCTCCCTCGCTATGAAACTTTTGAGATATTTCACAAACGAATTCGCGGATGGTAGGTATTTTCAAGTCTGTGAAGCAGTGAGTTACGCACGTACCACGGAGCGTTACATATCTGTCACGGTGATTTATTTTGGACTATCTGAAGAGTCTTCATAGCGGTGAGCTTAAGTCCATATTGGAGTAGCGTACACCATGATTGGTCGAGTAATTGCTGTGTAGAGGAGAAACTTGCTTTTGAGATTAGGTTTGCTACTTGCGTTTAGCATTAAAAATAGCCTTGCCTTTAGGATGATAGAGATATCATACATTATATTTACTAATGTTCTGTATAATAAAAATTCTTTTGTCAATTATACGTCAATCTCTTAAATAGTGCTTTTTTATATTTAAACCACACATTCCTAAGAAAATAAAAACGTTGGAATAACTTTATATGTACATTTTTTTTTAAATTCTTTTGTGAGCTAATTTTTAATACTGTGTAAGAAAGAAATTAAATAATATTATACAATTTGTGCCGATATCTAAAACTGAAAAATTTATGTTTAAGAAAAAAATATTCCATCTCTACTGAAATCCTTTATTAGAATTTTACATCTACTTAAGTCCATGTGATTTATGGTTAAGCTATCCATGCAAGTGTTTTATTATTATTTTTAGTTGAATAGCTACTTTTTTCTTATATGTATATTAATTTAAAAAAAACTTGAAATTTATCACTTTATTTTGTGAATATGAAAAAGTAACAAATAATCATTGTGCTACAAGGAATGTTGAGTCAGTGATTCTAAAATCATGCTGTGTGTGAACTAAAAGATGAAAAAATGTTTCACCTATGTTGCCTACTTTTTTCTAAAATTTTATAACTATTAATCTTTTATGGTTTACATTGCTATAAATTGTTTTTTTTTTTTTCTACAATAAAATATAAAAATATGATTCGCTTCAGTTGACTTGTTTGACAACTGACAAATAAACACAATTATTTGAGATATATTTTGTCGACTATATTTTCAATTTTATTTTAAATATCCTATAAAAATGTTACTAAAATTTATGGGTATAAAGAAAAAAATCTAAACATAAATACGTGTCTTGATTTTGTGAAAAAAAATAACAGAAAAAATCTGTAATATATTATCATGGAGTAATGCGAAATAATCGAAACACAAACTTCATAGTGAATGTAACATCCTTTGTACTTATTTCCACTTTAATTTACAAGATCAGCATCGGTTTCACTCATGACGAGCATTATCAACTGATAATAAATAAAATTGAACAGTGTTATTCATACATAAACAAATTAAAATAAAAATGTGTAATAAACAATTGGAATTGAAAAGAATTTACAAATTATGAATTAGCTAACACAAATTAAAATGTATAACACCTCTAACATGTAGATACAAAGATCATCAAAGAGTAATAATGTTTAAGTGAGTAAAACGTCTTATGTTGATATGCCAACTTTACTGATAACGCTATATTTTATGTTAACAATGTGATGATAACGTTTCTGTCGTAATGTTTCGAGAAAAAAATCGTGTGTTCCATTAAGCGTATTTTTTTTCAATTTTTATGTCGCATATTATAAATACATATGCAATTTAATATTCTTCTAAAAGCAAAGCTTCATCTACGTTCGCAATGAATAGCAGCTCCTTTTTACATAAAACTGAAAAGAAAAAATCATACAACATTGTGAATGTGGTTATAAAAATAATTCTATTTTGCCATTCATCGCGTGGCGGAACATTGCGTGGCGTGGCGTTGCAGGGCTGGATGGGGGTGCGCTCGCTAAATGCAATTTCAGGAAATATCAAAAAATAAAAGAATATACACATGCGAAAATAATCCATAACCTAACATGTAAAAAGCACACCAATATAAACAAAACCTGAGTGACACAATAAATTTAATATTTTTTTTATATCATATTGACTGTGGAAAGGAAAAAATACCGTTACCCACATTTTTTTAAAAACAGCCTTTTTACGATAATCACAATGTATCCAACTTGATACACGCTCCATCAAAAGGATGTAAGCTTTAAATGCCGAATTAGAATCTAAATTTAGCATTTAATTTTGAAAAAATATGAGCTTGTTAAAATTTAAACCAAGAAAAAAGACTGAAAAAAAAGTTTTTCCAAGACAATTTCTCAAATTAATATTAGATTAGGTCTATTAAACACCAGTTTAGAAGTCTCCGCGCACTTTAAGGTTGTGGATATTTCATAATTTGAATATAGCCCAAAATCATCAAAACACGTTATTTGTGCCTGTTTTAAAGTTTGTTTTGTGTAAGCTACGTCTTTTTTCCTTTCCACAGTCAATATAATAGAAATAACATATATCCCCTTAAATAAATATGTATTGTGAGTCAATCTCTATATTCATATAAGACAAAGAAATAAGGGTTTGGCGGGGTAAATCGTTTTGGTTGGAACCAAAATCAAAGACCAATTGTTCAAAGTATGTGTGTTGATTATATTGTTTTTAGAAAATAAGATTTCTTGGTATTATTACACATATCATTGAAAACAGAGACCCGTTGTTAAATATAATGGTTATAAATTTGACTACTGATATACACTATGATGAGTCTGTTAATTGTTTCTTTTTTTCCAGCTAAATAAATTTTGCAGGGTTGTTAAATTATTGACCATCTTTAAGTTATGCCAGACGGACCTTCAAGACACTGATAGCATACATCATGGAAGGACCGTAGTGGCTTTCATTAGTCTTGTCCTTCAAACCGTGGATGAACATTGTTAAAAAAGAAGGCTGCAAACATGCGTATTTTTTTTCAAGTAAAACTAAAACTTTATGAGGATAACCTTATAAAATCATGGAACTGCAGTAAAAAATTTAAATTTATCAATTTAAATAAATAAACTTAATTTAACATTATCGGTTGCATATTTATTGATTTGTTTGCTTGAAGAAATAATTGCTATGAATATTATAAATAAGTAAATTACAAAAAGACTTATTGAACTGAAGCTAAAATATCCTAATGAAAAATGACAATTTAAAAATAAAATGTTTTTATTTTGGTTGTAGAGAAGTTGATAGATACTTCTTATTATCAAAAATTGTAGTCTTATTTTCATTATATTAAGTTATTTTTAATTATAAATGTAATATTTCTTTCATGAAAAGTATTTGATTATTTTTTATAGGTTGCAGCCAAGTTTCCCTCGTAGAGTTTATAGGGAATATTAAATTACCTGTGTTTGCTTTTCAAACAAGGAGTGGTAGATTTTTAACAAAATATTGTTGTATAGGAATACTGGAAAGCTTAATAAAGTGTGGGTCGACGAAGCTTTCAACTTAGTAAAATTCGTTATGCTCAAGGCATTATAGTAAGAGAATGTATTATTTATCACAAAGCTTTGAGTTCAACGAAATTGATGAGATATGGAAATGTGAAGAGATCAATTTTCAAAAAGCTTTCGTGTATCAGAATCAATTATTATTATTAAAAATATTATGGGAACGCCTCAAGATTACCATTTTTGTTTTCCATTGTTTGACAGTTCCGTTTTTTTTATTTGCTTTCATTAAATGGAATTATAGAATTCGATTGAAACTTAAACGCGCTCTTTTAAAAAAAAACTTTTATTTATCCATGTTCTGAACTTTTTCTACAAGAACTGTCACTCAGTCGTTCAAACTTTCTTTTTTGCAAATTGAGTAGAAGGAATAGAAGGATAATGCTAAAACAGAACGAGTGTATAACTAATCGCTCCCGCTACTACATCGGAAATGTAGGAATGAGTTTGTAGACATCGCAAACACTCATGCCTTCGAACAGAAATCGATAAACTGATCGAAAAAATGCTGTTCTCACTGAGACTCGAACCCTTTAGATCCGCCACGGAAACCAAAAACGATAACCACTGCGTCATAGGACTTGACAATAATATATAAAAAAGCGTGTTGTTGGATTGGTCCCATTATTTTTGCTCTTGTAAAAAATCATAAAAAACTTAAACAATATTGCAATAAATAAATATAAATTATATAAAATTCAGAAAAATACAGGAATTACATTATTCTTAAATCAAATTGTGACGTTAAGTTAGTTGCAACTGAATATGGTCTTATTAAAGAAATTTAATATTTTAACTGACCACTTTGTACTAGCTGAAAAATTGAATATAGGAAATAAAAAAGACAAAAGAAAGTACTTAGAAATGTTTATTTGGTATTTTTTGTATTAAATTGGTACTACCAGGAACAATAAATCGTAAACTAATGGTATGTATTAGATTTGTATCGGATTAATGTCCAATATATATAATATAATTATGTGACTTGGACAATAAAATATTGTAAAAGGGAACAAATTAAGTGGTCAGAATTTAAATCAATTTTTGGTCACAATAAAAATATTATACGGTCAGAGAATTTAATAACAATTTTGGTAAGGTTATATTTTTTTTAATTTCATTTAAATTTTGACCATTTATGCTGACCGATATATAACGACCATTTTATAGAAATTCTGACCAATGTAATACAAATTCTGACCGGAAAAATACGAGCCATTGTAAAACACACAGTTGGCTTGCTGCAGCTATATTAAAAATGTTTCTCAACAATAAATTAACCATGACGTTCAGATAGGAAATATTATTTCTTAATAAAAGGTGAATTACGAAATTGACGTTCAACTCGAAACTATTTCTGAATTCTGCTTCCATTAATTTAATTTATTTCTGTAATTTAAATTATTTTAAATCATATTTGCATGCTTTATATAAAGCTAAAAAGGTGTTTAAAATAATAATAAAAACGTGTCTCTCAAATTTCATATACATTGCAGTTTAAGCTTATACAGGTAAAGTTTTGAACATTCTTTTACACAGTGCTGGGTTTTTTTGATATGCCTTGTGGTTGTCATGACTAGGTTCTGCTAATGAAAATGATCAGATTATCCCACCGTTTTGACGTAGGACATGGTGTCACCGGTAGCTTCTGTGAAGGCTCTCCTCAGACGAGAGCGTCTCACCTGCGACAACGTCTGAGGACACAGAAGGACGCCCTGCCAAGGTGAAAACATACATCACACAAATGTGAAAAATGGTAATATTGTGGTGATAAATAGAAACTTTGGAACAACAATCCAACTTCCGTGTTGTCTTAACATTGTTTCATAAGTTGTTATATCTGAACGTAAGTTTGGTTGCAAGGATATTTCATATTAGAAAGAATTACTTTCATAAATAAATAAATTGTTTTTATTTCATTTGATGTGAAGAATTTTTTTTTTAATAGGATTTGTCAATTCTTTTACTTGTTTTTACACGTTTTAATATAATCATGAACTGTAGCAAACGTTTAAGTTTAATTTAGAATTTTGACTGAAAGTACTTGACGTAATTTCAATTGCAAATTTGAACTGTCTGTATCCTATACTCTTCCATTAACCATTTGAATACCGCGAAAATAAATCATTAATCTGTTACAGAGATACTGCGTGTTTTTGAGAAAAATAATTTCGCCTAATATACACTCGAATTCGATATTTTAAAAACCTATATTGACTCAGTATAGATGGCACTACACATGTTCATCAAAATATTGCTTATATTCTATTAGAATACCAAGTATTCAATGTCTTAAATGTCTAAGTCATCCGTGTTCGCTTGCATATGTTCCGGACACCTGTGTCCGCTTGGTATTCAAGTGGTTAATCTTGTCGCTAACGACCCGGGTTTCACCTTTTGGAATCATTGATTCATTGATACCCGATAATTATAATACCCACATAAGTGTCTTAAACTCATTAACATCAACAATTCAAGCTATTTGTATCGATTACGTTAGCAACAATTATACTGAGCAATCCAATTTTATTTTTGTATATAAACAATGCAAACTGCTTACTACGCGTCAGTTTAAGTACATTCGCGTACTTGAAAAGCCTGAAGATGCCGAAAGACAAAACCCGGGTCTTTAGCAACTTGATTAATGGAAGAGTACAGAATTCAAACAATTCAAATAAGCTTAAGTTTAAGTTTGATTGAAAATGATTTTTAAGTAATGAAGTTTGTGAGTTTCAATTCAACATATAAAGCACATTCTGCTGATAATTTTTTATTTATACAGATACCTGTAGGTGTTGACTATAATTATATTAAAAAAATATATATAAATTATGCAATTAAAAAGAAGTTTTTCGCCTTTTTTTAATTATTGATTCTTTTTCTCATATAATAAATTCATATAAAAGCTTTAATAAAAAATAAAGCTTCATATTTTTGAATAATTAATTGTGCTTAAATCTTTTATACACCTTTAAAAACAATGATTTTTAAAATAAGAATGCTTTGCGGAAAAAATAAAATATGTTGTAAAATTGCTCAGAAAGATATTAAATATTTAATAACAAAGATGTGCATATTTTTAAATTCTAAACATTAAAGACGAACTACGCAGTGAGAAAAAATACTCTAGGTAGTCCCATACTCTATTTCTATTTTTTTTTCTATGTCAACGTATTACTATCATATTATGAGATATTTGCCAATAAAATATTTAAGGCATGATCACAAATAATTTAAACAAGAAATTTATCTATTTGTATTTAAAGAAAATAATATATCTTCAATATTGAATAAAATTTGATTAAATATTTTTTAAAAATACAATTGTATTTTATTAAATAATAAAAAGTAATTTATTCAAAGAAAATGATAGTTTAATTCCAATAAACAAGTAATTTATCATATTTATAAATATGCTTTAAGCTTTAAATAAAAGCTCAATGTTTCACCGAATTCATGTGAAATTATTAAGCTGGGTACAGTATTTTTCTTAACCTATTAAATGTAGAAAACGATCTATCAAAATAGTAATTCATATTAAATGCAATGTGATTCAAATATTAGCCATCAATTGAAGTATTCAGAATATTGTTTGAATACATTGGAAATAAAGCATGCGCTAACAAATAACATAAATATATTACACCCAAAAACTTACCTTGAAGTGTGATAGCAATTACTATTGTATTTTTTATATATATAATATTAACGCTTGATTAAAACAAAACAATTATGAAATTCTGTAAATGTTGAAATTAAAAAAATATATTATTTGTGTTTATCAAGCAGAATGGAATAACCTGAAATAAAACATTTTTTTATTGTTATTTATTTAAAATAAAAGTTATGAAATGGCAAATATAATAAAATGTATCATAGAATAAACAAATAGAAAAATAAAAATCAAAAAATAGATTCACTTCTTTAAAAAAACTTGCTTTTCCAAAAGTTTAAAAAAATATATTAAAATGGTCTTACAGCTAGTAAGTATACTTAAATTTTTGATTTACAGTACGCCTACACTTTCCTAAATATACTACCGCAAATGTTTTTGATAGACAGTTTATCAACGTTCATAGAATTTCTATACGAAATTCCCTATAAACCATTAAAGGAACTTTCTTAAAGGCTTGCACTTAAATTTGTCAAATTTTCATTGAATAGATCTTATGAAAAGCATCAAAAAGCATCGTTCTTTAGAAATATCCTTTTGAAACAGCTTTCATAGGCAGGATATTTTACTAATAATTTTACGTTAGGGTTCGATGTAACCTAAAATATATTGTTTGTCTATCTATTTTTATATTATTGAACGTCACAATAATATTTCATAAAAAAAATTTTTTTTAGATTAATGTTTGTTTTATCAAAAAAGCTGCATAACTTATCCTTGACAGATAGTGTATAATTATATTCTTTAAATTGGCACATAGCTATCAATTTAATATTTTTTAATATACTTATATTGGAAGTTTTACTTAAGGAAAATTGACCAAAAGATTGCCACTTATTTTGACTTTCCAAAACGTCATAATATACAAGTTATAACCAAAATGTTTATTGATTCATAAAGAAAGCTTGAATGTTTTACTATTCATTATAGAATTTTTGATGAAAACTGTAAAACACTGGTAATCTAATTTATTTTACATGTTTACTTATACTGCCTGAAAAAATATTATTACTGCAGATCATTTGGGCCCATTAGAAGTAAAGTCGTATTTAAAATATATATATATATATATTTAAATGCGTTGTAATATTCTAAAAGTCTTAAAGTATCGTAAAAGTGAAGTAGTCTAAGTTAATACACATTGCAATAGTGTCATCTCCTTAAAATCAAAACGTGCAATCCACCAAAACACAAAAGAAAGACGTGATTGTAATTAAATTCAAGAAAAAGTTTTACTATTTTATTAGTTGGCTCACTTTATCTCTCGGCGGCTTATTTAATGTATTACATTATTATAGATAAATAATTAATATACGAGATGCTAAGATATATTAAAATATAAAATACATATCATAACTGGAACCCACCCCATACAGCCGTACAGCGTAAATGTCATGTGAATAAATACCATGGCAATAAGAGAGCAAACGGAAGGGTGTAGCGGGTAACGACATGTCATAACAACTGGCGTAGCGACACCGCTACGCCAGTCGTAGAGCTAACGGCGCATTTCGATTATGACGTGTCGTAAACCAATCTACGGTCCGAATTGAACTCACGCTCATAGCCGTTTTACTATCAGATTAAATAATAACAGTACTGATGAATTTATACTTTATTATCGAGATGTATAATACAGTCAGGGTATGAATAAATTGTTAACAGTAAAATATTTCATCATTCAATATATCGAACATTCTAAACAGCTGTAATATAAATTTAGTTTATTTGAAGTATGTCTGTACATTGTCGGTCGTACAAGTTAATGACCATTTTGCTCCCAATGTTAAGCATATGGAATCCTAATGAAGGAATCTCAACAGTCAGGCTTGTTTTATTATCTTCTTGGCCAATCTCAAGTAAACACTTTGTTGTTGTCCTCGTGTGTTGGTTACGTTGTTGAATTGGTTGCATGGTCACGTGCCTAAACTAAAACGAATTGAACTGATGCAAAATTATGCGTTCCTTGATGTTTTCAACCCTCTATCAATACGATCTCATACGAGGAAGAGAAGAAGTGACTTCTACAACGGCTTTTACTATATTTGAATGACTGAATTCATTCAAGATTTTTTTTCCAGAAAAAAGATTAAAAATTCAAAAGAAAAATTAAGGGCTCGAGTAACTTTACTAAGCAGTTTATATAATTAAGTATTTCGACTGAGGGTGCTTGATGGAATTTCAATATCAAATTTGAATTGTATGAATTTTGTACTTTTCCATGAGTTTTGTCGCTAACGAACCGGGTTTCGCCTTTCGGCATCTTCAGGCATTCCAAGTGCACGGATGTACTTGAACTGACGCGTAGTAAACAGTTTGTATCGTTTATAAACAAAAATATAAGTAGATCACTAAGTTAAAAGGTTATTAAAATGTAAATTAGCGAAAAATGAATGTATACAATTTTCAATGGATTAAGTGGGTTTGTTATAATTATGGGGATTTTTGAAAATATTAATGACCAAATAATAACATAGGAATGTTTAAAATAAATCTAGCGTTTTATCCGACCTATTATTAATGAGTTGATTTGTTTTTAAGCCTTTGAATTAATATTTTATGATAGCAAGTGCTTAAATTATTATTTAAAAGGGGTACAACAATGGAGAATTTGGTAGATAATATTGCTCGTTTAAAATTGGCAAACTGTTCAGCTGAGCTCGATTAATCTCTAAGATTTTTTGGTAAAAAAATTTAAACTCGCCCCTGTTAGTATGTAACAAATCAATACCTGAGTCAAAATTAAACGTATGGTTTTCAAGAATTAAATGATTGGCAAAATTCAAACAATTCAAATTTAAGCAGTTTATGTCGATGATTTTTTTGCCAAAAATGTCATATCCTTTTGATATGCGAAACTGACTAGAGCAGTGATTACCAAACGGTCGCTCACGAGCTACCGGTAGCTCGCGTAGGATATTTTATCATAATTTTATAAATAAATTTGTATTTGAAGGCATTGTTTTGTTCTACCTACTTATGTGAATCAACGTTTTCTTCTATGAAGATGGTTAAGAGTAAATATAGAAACAGGCTCACAAATGTACATCTTGTTAATTGCATTCGAATGGAAATGACAAGGTACTCACCGAGAATTTTTAAAAATGTGGATGAAAGTGAGTGCCATTCTTTTTACGAATTATTTTTACTCGTTATTTTTACTTTTGTTTTATATTTATTTTTACCCACACTTATTTTTCGATTATAATTTTGTTAATAAATAAATAATTGATATTTTATTAGAAAATCTGATGTTCTAATTTATTTGAAGTAATATTATGTATTTATTGTACGATAGGGGCCGATGACAAAAAACAATTAAGAAGGAATATATATAGGTAGCTCACCAGACAATTTCAATTTATGAAAGTAGCTCACTTCCTTATTGAGTTTGGAGACCACTGGACTAGAGTAATAAAACTAAAAATTATTTTGCACAAGCCATTTGAAATTCAATTAGAGATGTACCATTTTAACTTGACTGTGGCAGAACTCAGAACTAAAATTGTCGCCCTAGGACGTGTTGACTATGGCAACGTTAATGATGCGATGGTGGCGACCTCGCGGGCGGTCAAGTTACGCTGGTACATCTATACAACGTCATTGCCATTGCTATTAAAACACTATAAAATGCCGACTCAAAATAATATAAAATCATATTAAAAGATCTTGTGTTTTTTGACAATAGTTTAATGTTGACAACGAAGCATCGTGATCGTAAATTCAGTAGAAATGCACCGTTTACAGATGGAATTTTGTTAAATCTGGGAATGTTTTTAATATGCGAGTGTTAAAAATTATTTAGTCAAATTTGAAATAAATTCAACAAAGGGCTCCATTGAAAAAAATGATAAATCCTCAACTTGATTCATAATAAATCACCAAAGATATTAATCATTATTGAACAAGGGGCTCGCTTGCAAATTAACGAGAGGCTCGACAGCATTCATAAAATTAAGCAACGGGCTCTGTAAAAAAAACTCAAATTGAAACATTCTACAACGTCAACATCTGAAAAATTTTCTTCCATCATACAACAATGGGCTCGCTTGCCATTGTTGACAAGGAGCTCGCAAATTTGGAAAAATTGAAACATTCTACAACGTCAAGATATGAATATTTTTCATCCTTCATACAACAATGGGCTCGATTGCTATTGTTAACAAGGAGAACGCAAATAAGAAAAAAAATGAACGACAAGCTCTGTAAAAAATTCAAATTGTAACATTCTACAACGTCAAAATCTGAACATTTTTCTTTCATCAGTTAACAATGAGCTAGCTCGTCATTGTTAACAAGAGGCTCGCAAATAAAAAAAATGAACAACGGGTTCTGTAAAAAAAACCTAAAATTGAAAAATTCTACAACGTAAAGATCTGAAAATTTTTCTTCCATCATACAAAAATGGGCTCGCTTGCTATTGTTAACAAGGGGCTCGCAAATATTAAAAAAATGAACAACGGGCTCTGTAAAAAAAAACTCAAATTGAAAGTCCACAACGTCAAGATCTGAAAAAATTTCTTCCATCATACAACAATGGGCTCGCTTGCCATTGTTAACAAGGGGCTCGAAAATTTAAAAAAAAATGATCAACGGGTTCTGTAAAAAAAAAACTCAAATTGAAACATTCTACAACGCCAAGATCTGAACATTTTTCTTTCATCATTTAACAATGGGCTCGTTTGTCATTTTAAACAAGGGGCTCGCAAATTTGAAAAAAAAAAAAATATCAACGGGCTCTCCAAAAAAAATCTCATTGAAACATTCTACAACTTCGACATCTGAAAAAAAAATTCTCAACATATTACAATGGGCTCGCTTGCCATTAATAACAAGGGGCTCGTAAATATAAAAAAAAAATGAACAACGGGTTCTGTAAAAAAAAAACTCAAATTGAAACATTCTACAACGTCAAGATCTGAAATGTTTTCTTTCATCATTTAACAATGGGCTCGCTTGTCATTGTTGACAAAGGGCACACAAATTTAAAAAAAAAATGAACAACGGGCCCTGTAAAAAAAAACTCAAATTGAAACATTCTACAACGTCAAGATCTGAACATTTTTCTTTCATAATTTAACAATGGGCTCGTTTGTCATTTTTAACAAGGGGCTCGCAAATTTGAAAAAAAATAATTATCAAAGTGCTCTGTAAAAAAATCTCATTGAAACATTCTACAACGTCGACATCTGAAAAAAATTTTCTCATCATTTTACAATGGGCTCGCTTGCCATTGATAACAAGGGGCTCGCAAATAAAACAAAAAAAATGAACAACGGGTTCTGTAAAAAAAAAACTCAAATTGAAACATTCTACAACGTCAAGATCTGAACATTTTTCTTTCATAATTTAACAATGGGCTCGTTTGTCATTTTTAACAAGGGACTCGCTAATTTGAAAAAAAAAAATTATCAACGGGCTCTCTAAAAAAAATCAAATTGAAACATTCTACAACGTCAACATCTAAAAAATTTTCTTTCATCATTTAACAATGGGCTCGTTTGTCATTTTTAACAAGGGGCTCGCAAATTTGAAAAAAAAAAAAAAAAAAATATCAACGGGCTCTGTAAAAAAATCTCATTGAAACATTCTACAACGTAAACATCTGAACATTTTTCTTTTATCATTTAACAATGGGCTCGTTTGTCATTTTTAACAAGGGGCTCGCAAATTTGAAAAAAAAAAATATCAACGAGCTCTGTAAAAAAATATCATTAAAACATTCTACAACGTCGACATCTGAAAATTTTTCTTTCATCATTTTACAATGGGCTCGCTTGTCATTGTTGACAAAGGGCTCGCAAATTAAAAAAAAAAATTAACAACGGGCTCTGTAAAAAAAAACTCAAATTGAAACATTCTACAACGTCAAGATCTGAACATTTTTCTTTCATAATTTAACAATGGGCTCGTTTGTCATTTTTAAAGAGGGGCTCGCAAATTTGAAAAAAAAAAAATTATCAACGGGCTCTCTAAAAAAAATCAAATTGAAACATTCTACAACGTAAACATCTGAAAGTTTTTCTTTCAACATTTAACAATGGGCTCGCTTGTCATTGTTGACAAAGGGCTCGCAAATTTAAAAAAAATGAACAACGGGCTCTGTAAAAAAAAACCCAAATTGAAACATTCTACAACGTCGACATCTGAAAATTTTTCTTTCATCATTTAACAATGGGCTCGCTTGTCATTGTTGACAAAGGGCTCGCAAATTTAAAAAAAAAAATGAACAACGAGCTCTGTAAAAAAAAACTCAAATTGAAACATTCTACAACGTCAAGATCTGAACAGTTTTCTTTCATAATTTAACAATGGGCTCGTTTGTTATTTTTAACAAGGGGCTCGCAAATTTGAAAAAAAAAATATCAACGGGCTCTGTAAAAAAATATCATTAAAACATTCTACAACGTCGACATCTGAAATTTTTTTTCATCATTTAACAATGAGCTCGCTTGTCATTGTTGACAAAGGGCTCGCAAATTTAAAAAAAAAATGAACAACGGGCTCTGTAAAAAAAAACTCAAATTGAAACATTCTACAACGTCAAGATCTGAACATTTTTCTTTCATCATTTAACAATGGGCTCGTCTGTCATTTTAAACAAGGGGCTCGCAAATTTGGAAAAAAAAAAAAATATCAACCGGCTCTGTAAAAAAATCTCATTGAAACATTCTACAACGTCGACATCTGAAAATTTTTCTTTCATCATTTAACAATGGGCTCGCTTGTCATTGTTGACAAAGGGTTCGAAAATTTTAAAAAAAAATGAACAACGGGCTCTGTAAAAAAAAACTCAAATTGAAACATTCTACAACGTCAAGATCTGAACATTTTTCTTTCATCATTTTACAATGGGCTCGTTAGTCACTTTTAACAAGGGGCTCGCAAATTTGAAAAAAAAAATATCAACGGGCTCTGTAAAAAAATCTCATTGAAACATTCTACAACGTCGACATCTGAAAATTTTTCTTTTATCATTTAACAATGGGCTCGCTTGTCATTGTTGACAAAGGGCTCGCAAATTTAAAAAAAAATGAACAACGGGCTCTGTAAAAAAAAACTCAAATTGAAACATTCTACAACGTCAAGATCTGAACATTTTTCTTTCATCATTTAACAATGGGTTCGTTTGTAATTTTTAACAAGGGGCTCGCAAATTTGAAAAGAAAAATTATCAACGGGCTCTGTAAAAAAATCTCATTGAACATTCTACAACGTCGACATCTGAAATTTTTTCTTTCATCATTTAACAATGGGCTCGTCTGTCATTGTTGACAAAGGGCTCGAAAATTTAAAAAAAAAATGAACGGGCTCTGTAAAAAAAAACTTAAATTGAAACATTCTACAACGTCAAGATCTGAACATTTTTCTTTCATCATTTTACAATGGGCTCGTTTGTTATTTTTAACAAGGGGCTCGCAAATTTGAAAAGAAAAATTATCAACGGGCTCTGTAAAAAAATCTCATTGAAACATTCTACAACGTCGACATCTGAAAATTTTTGTTTCATCATTTAACAATGGGCTCGCTTGTCATTGTTGACAAAGGGCTCGAAAATTTTAAAAAAAATGAACAACGGGCTCTGTAAAAAAAAACTCAAATTGAAACATTCTACAACGTCAAGATCTGAACATTTTTCTTTCATCATTTAACAATGGGCTCGTCTGTCATTTTTAACAAGGGGCTCGCAAATTTGGAAAAAAAAAAAAATATCAACCGGCTCTGTAAAAAAATCTCATTGAAACATTCTACAACGTCGACATCTGAAAATTTTTCTTTCATCATTTAACAATGGGCTCGCTTGTCATTGTTGACAAAGGGCTCGCAAATTAAAACAAAAAATGAACAACGGGCACTGTAAAAAAAAACTCAAATTGAAACATTCTACAACGTCAAGATCTGAACATTTTTCTTTCATCATTTAACAATGGGTTCGTTTGTAATTTTTAACAAGGGGCTCGCAAATTTGAAAAGAAAAATTATCAACGGGCTCTGTAAAAAAATCTCATTGAACATTCTACAACGTCGACATCTGAAATTTTTTCTTTCATCATTTAACAATGGGCTCGCTTGTCATTGTTGACAAAGGGCTCGCAAATTTAAAAAAAAAAATGAACAACGGGCTCTGTAAAAAAAACCTCAAATTGAAACATTCTACAACGTCAAGATCTGAACATTTTATCTGTTCTTTCATAATTTAACAATGGAATCGTTTGTCATTTTTAACAAGGGGCTCGCAAATTTGCAAAAAAAAAAAAAAAATTATCAACGGGCTCTGTAAAAAAATCAAATTGAAACATTCTACGTCAACATCTGAAAAATTTTCTTTCATCATATAACAATGGGCTCGTTTGTCATTTTTAACAAGGGGCTCGCAAATTTAAAAAAAAATATCAACGGGCTCTGTAAAAAAAAGCTCAAATTGAAACATTCTACAACGTCAAGATCTGAACATTTTTCTTTCATCATTTAACAATGGGTTCGCGTGTCATTGTTTACAAAGGGCTCGCAAATTTTCAAAAAATTGAACAACGGGCTCTGTAAAAAAAAACTCAAATTGAAACATTCTACAACGTCAAGATCTGAACATTTTTCTTTCATCATTTAACAATGGGCTCGTTTGTCATTTTTAACAAGGGGCTCGCAAATTTGGAAAAAAAATTATATCAACGGGCTCTGTAAAAAAATATCATTAAAACATTCTACAACGTCGACATCTGAAATTTTTTTTCATCATTTAACAATGGGCTCGCTTGTCATTGTTGACAAAGGGCTCGCAAATTTTTAAAAAAATGAACAACGGGCTCTGTAAAAAAAAAACTCAAATTGAAACATTCTACAACGTCAAGATCTGAACATTTTTCTTTCATCATTTTACAATGGGCTCGTTTGTCATTTTTAACAAGGGGCTCGCAAATTTGAAAAAAAAAATATCAACGGGCTCTGTAAAAAAATATCATTAAAACATTCTACAACGTCGACATCTGAAATTTTTTTTCATCATTTAACAATGGGCTCGCTTGTCATTGTTGACAAAGGGCTCGCAAATTTAAAAAAAATGAACAACGGGCTCTGTAAAAAAAAACTCAAATTGAAACATTCTACAACGTCAAGATCTGAACATTTTTCTTTCATCATTTAACAATGGGCTCGTTTGTCATTTTTAACAAGGGGCTCGCAAATTTGGAAAAAAATTATATCAACGGGCTCTGTAAAAAAATCTCATTGAAACATTCTACAACGTCGACATCTGAAAATTTTTCTTTCATCATTTAACAATGGGCTCGCTTGTCATTGTTGACAAAGGGCTCGAAAATTTAAAAAAAAAATGAACAACGGGCTCTGTAAAAAAAAACTCAAATTGAAACATTCTACAACGTCAAGATCTGAACATTTTTCTTTCATAATTTAACAATGGGCTCGTTTGTCATTTTTAACAAGGGGCTCGCAAATTTGAAAAAAAAAATATCAACGGGCTCTGTAAAAAAATATCATTAAAACATTCTACAACGTCGACATCTGAATTTTTTTTTCATCATTTAACAATGGGCTCGCTTGTCATTGTTGACAAAGGGCTCGCAAATTTAAAAAAAAATGAACAACGGGCTCTGTAAAAAAAATCTCATTGAAACATTTTACAACGTCGACATCTGAAAATTTTTCTTTCATCATTTAACAATGGGCTCGTTTGTCATTTTTAACAAGGGGCTCGCAAATTTGAAAAAAAAAATATCAACGGGCTCTGTAAAAAAATCTCATTGAAACATTCTACAACGTCGACATCTGAAAATTTTTCTTTCATCATTTAACAATGGGCTCGCTTGTCATTGTTGACAAAGGGCTCGCAAATTTTAAAAAAAAATAACAACGGGCTCTGTAAAAAAAAACTCAAATTGAAACATTCTACAACGTCAAGATCTGAACATTTTTCTTTCATCATTTTACAATGGGCTCGTTTGTCATTTTTAACAAGGGGCTCGCAAATTTGAAAAAAAAAAATATCAACGGGCTCTGTAAAAAAATCTCATTGAGACATTCTACAACGTCGACATCTGAAAATTTTTCTTTCATCATTTAACAATGGGCTCGCTTGTCATGTTGACAAAGGGCTCGAAAATTTAAAAAAAAATGAACAACGGGCTCTGTAAAAAAAAACTTTAATTGAAACATTCTACAACGTCAAGATCTGAACATTTTTCTTTCATCATTTTACAATGGGCTCGTTTGTCATTTTTAACAAGGGGCTCGCAAATTTGAAAAGAAAAATTATCAACGGGCTCTGTAAAAAATCTCATTGAAACATTCTACAACGTCGACATCTGAAAATTTTTCTTTCATCATTTAACAATGGGCTCGCTTGTCATTGTTGACAAAGGGCTCGCAAATTTAAAAAAAAATGAACAACGGGCTCTGTAAAAAAAAAAACAAATTGAAACATTCTACAACCTCAGGATCTGAACATTTTTCTTTCATAATTTAACAATGGGCTCGTTTGTCATTTTAAACAAGGGGCTCGCAAATTTGAAAAAAAAAAATTATCAACGGGCTTTCTAAAAAAAATCAAATTGAAACATTCTACAACGTAAACATCTGAAAATTTTTCTTTCATCATTTAACAATGGGCTTGTTTGTCATTTTTAACAAGGGGCTCGCAAATTTGAAAAAAAAATATCAACGGGCTCTGTAAAAAAATCTCATTGAAACATTCTACAACGTCGACATCTGAAAATTTTTCTTTCATCATTTAACAATGGGCTCGCTTGTCATTGTTGACAAAGGGCTCGCAAATTAAAACAAAAAATGAACAACGGGCACTGTAAAAAAAAACTCAAATTGAAACATTCTACAACGTCAAGATCTGAACATTTTTCTTTCATCATTTAACAATGGGTTCGTTTGTAATTTTTAACAAGGGGCTCGCAAATTTGAAAAGAAAAATTATCAACGGGCTCTGTAAAAAAATCTCATTGAACATTCTACAACGTCGACATCTGAAATTTTTTCTTTCATCATTTAACAATGGGCTCGCTTGTCATTGTTGACAAAGGGCTCGCAAATTTAAAAAAAAAAATGAACAACGGGCTCTGTAAAAAAAAACTCAAATTGAAACATTCTACAACGTCAAGATCTGAACATTTTATCTGTTCTTTCATAATTTAACAATGGAATCGTTTGTCATTTTTAACAAGGGGCTCGCAAATTTGCAAAAAAAAAAAAAAAAATTATCAACGGGCTCTGTAAAAAAATCAAATTGAAACATTCTACGTCAACATCTGAAAAATTTTCTTTCATCATATAACAATGGGCTCGTTTGTCATTTTTAACAAGGGGCTCGCAAATTTAAAAAAAAATATCAACGGGCTCTGTAAAAAAAAGCTCAAATTGAAACATTCTACAACGTCAAGATCTGAACATTTTTCTTTCATCATTTAACAATGGGTTCGCGTGTCATTGTTTACAAAGGGCTCGCAAATTTTCAAAAAATTGAACAACGGGCTCTGTAAAAAAAAACTCAAATTGAAACATTCTACAACGTCAAGATCTGAACATTTTTCTTTCATCATTTAACAATGGGTTCGCGTGTCATTGTTTACAAAGGGCTCGCAAATTTTCAAAAAATTGAACAACGTGCTCTGTAAAAAAAAAACGCAAATTGAAGCATTCTACAACCTCAAGATCTGAACATTTTTCTTTCATCATTTAACAATGGGCTCGCTTGTCATTGTTAACAAAGGCCTCGTAAATTCGAAAAAAAAAAAAAATGAACAACGGCCTCTTTAAAAAAAAACCCAAATTGAAACATTTTACAACGTCAAGATCTGAAAAATTTTCTTTTCTGCTCGCCAGAAGATAGTAAATTTGAAAATCCTGGGGTAGGTAATAATAAAAATTTTACTGGATCCTAGATTAAAAACCATTTTTTCAACCGTGCAAAAGATAAATTAATATTCCTTTGCACTTTGAATTTTACGACAACCATTAATGTGATGACTATAAAATAATATAGCCGAGAAGTGAATTTGTATGCAATTTCTACTTCTGCACTAACTCGTAAAGAAGGTGTTCATTAAATTTATATCTCAGAAAATCTCAGGCAAAGTTGCAGAAATGCATTTAATCGTACCATGACCAAATAGGGGAAGTGCTGATGCAGAAACGGCATAGTGACCGCGATTTGCATACGCTGAGAGAATTCTAGGAAATCATTTGCAAGGAATGCATCAGGAATTTTTATCACTGTACCAAAAAACGGTATTAGTCTTATTTTCAGTAAAATATTTAAGAACACAGTTATTGAAGTATTTTGATGTAATTAATATAATTTTTTTATTCGTTAATAATAATAACAATCAACTTTATTAATGATTACACAAAAATGAAATTAATTTCTAATTTTTACAAATAAAAATTTCTTACTTGAAATTGAGTTTGGAGGTATAAAACTTTTGTTTTAGATATTACGGTAGTTATTTACATAATAAAATTGTGTCCGCCATGGAAATAATTAAATGATTTTTTTAATCATCAATCTGGTTAGTCAATATAATTATAAAAATATTTCAATATCACGACATCGTCAACTTTACGTTTAGTGTTGTGGAAATAAGTAAATATTTTTTTTGTAAATATGTTGAATATTTGTTAACTATGTTGATTGCTACTGTAAGAAGCATTTTCAGATGATTAACTATATGAAGGTTATTAATTATTATTCTTAGCTTATACATTTTTTTCTTTACACTGGACGCATAACAAACAATATATTTTTTGTGGTCATCATAACGACTGTGGAAAGGAAAAAGGACTTAACCCACAGTTTCTTCAAAACAGGTTTTTTTCGATAATCACAATGTATCAAACTTGATACACGTTCTATCAAAAGGATGCAAGCTGCAAATGTCGAATTAGTATCTAAATTTAGCTTTAAACTTTCAAAAATGACCTTGTAAAAAATTAAAACCAAGAAAAAAGACTGAAATAAAGGTTTTTCCTAGACTATTTTTTTAATTAATATTAGATTATGTCAATTAAACACTAGTTTAGAAGTCTCCGTGCACTTCAGGGTTGTGTATAATTCATAATTTGCATATTTCACAAAATCATCAAAACACGTTTTTAGCGCCTCCTGTAAAATTTGATATGTGTGGGTTAAGTCCTTTTTCCTTTCCAAAGTCGATAAGTAAATTACTAGTCTAGGAAGTGTGAATTTCGTAGAAAACACATTAAACAGTATTGAGACATGTAGTTATGTAAAAAAATGATTTGCTAATAATTAATTTATGTTATTGATTCAACTGATATCCAAAAACTCTAAGCTGGTCATTATTTATTATTTACTTGATAGTGTTTTTTTACATTAATATTTTTGTGTACGTATGTGAAAAAAAGAAAGTTTCTTACAAAAGCTTTCGACAATAGATCCACATATCTTTACTGGGTTGAAGTTTTATTCATTCGAAAATAAAATATTAAAAAGGAAAATTTCTGTAAGTCTTTGCCGAGCCCAATAACGTATCTGTCGCTTGAAGCGCGTGCATTCCTATTCAGCAGGGATGCACTTTATTGCAAAAAGTTCCTATTGTTGTATGTATGCCAGCAGATATAATACATAACGCAGACCAACTAGCTCCAAACTGCAATTCACATTATTTGAAGCTTAGCTATTATACGCTAGCGTGACGTCCCATTGTTTCATTGAGATATGAGTAACTGCAGTAAGCATTGGGTTAACAATAGTTAAATTATACCAAGCATTGAATTCATTAATAGGAATTATCTATTACAAAGCTGTATGAATACGTACAAAAGCTTACATTCGAAATGAAATATCGCTACCATATAGCAACAGTGGGATGAAGTGAAAAAAGATAAGTTTAAAGATAAGTTTGCCAATCAATTGCTGAAAGCTAAACCTTTGTAATGAAATTCTGACATATTTTATAATTTACATTTTAATAGAAGAGTCTTAAATTTTAAATTATTGATATTGTCCTGAAACTTCAAAGCATTAGCGAGATTAGTAAAATAACTAGATAAAGAGTTGTGAAATAACTAGATAACAAGTAAGCGTTATTGGCTTTCATGCCAGACCTCACGGGTTCAACTCCTAGTACGAACATCATTTTTTCGATTTATATTCGAAGGCATGGGTGTTGTCCTACCATTTCCGATCTTTAAGTGACCTGGGCGTAGCGAGTAGGGCATCCAATCCCGGGATACCGTTCAGTTTTCTGATCCCGAAATTCCGGGATTGAGATGGCCGCGATCCCGGGATTTCGGGGTTGAGAAATTTTGAGCAAATCCTGAAAATTTACACGAAATTGGCAAATCGGAGATTTCAAATTCCTCGGTGAGAAAATCTCAATCCCGGGATCTCGGGATCCCGAGATTCAAAATTAATCAATCCCGAAATCCCGGGATTGGAAAAAGGCTCCGGTGGATACCCTAGTAGCGAGAGCGATTAGATTACCATTAGTACTATCCTACTCTTATTCTTCTATAACTACTATCTTTTTTAAAAAAAAAGTTAAGCGACTGAGTAACAAACATTTCTCGTAGAAAAAATTGTGTTGAGATACCTCCATTAGAAGGCTATATTCTCCAGTCTTGGCAGTGGACATAAATAAAAAAATACCTGAAAAAGTCTACTAGTTTGAGAAATGATCTGGCAAACTTATATAACGTATTGAGTGAAGTCGGAATCTTCATAAGCTTTTTCTAATAAAAAAAACAGTATTTTTGAGCATATGAATTAAATAAAAAAGTACTATTTTGTTGAATGTTTTCTTTTAAGTTACATATAAAAGAAAAACTCAAAGAAAATTGTACAGAATTTGTTTTAAAAAATAAAGAAAATTGAGGAAAAACATTGAAAAGAAAGAATAGCTGATAAAGCTCTCACAATTTTAGTATTAAGTGGTCATGAATGGCTGATTTAACGTCATACTTCAGTTATTTCAAAATAAATCAACATTTTTGCCACGAAGGAAAATCTTTTTTGCTTCCGTATTCACAAAATATGTTTTTTTCGAATAAAAATAACGAGATAAAAACTTTGAAAGGATTTTATTTCTTGGTCGCAACAGTATCTGAGTTGTCTTTTGTATTCTCTACTTTGTTTTAACCAAACCGCCTAAAGAATTACCTTGATGCAGATACTTTGAACTTATTATTGAGAACGGGTAATATTAAACAAAATGATAGGCATTTGGATGAAATCATTTTTTTATCTAGAGTAGAAGGTGGTGGATCAAAATTAATAAAGCAAGGGCTGATATTCAATGAGTCCATCTAACAAAAAAAAAACAGAGTTAGTGACAGTCGTAGCCAAAAAGTTACTGTTCATTTAAGAAATGTAATGCCTTTATAAAACACATTTATTGAAATCATCAAAAATGCTTTATATTATATACTGTTATCACTTATCTTCAGCGGTGGGCTGCCAATATCTTAACAAGGGGCTCGGTAAATCTTATCCATAATGCCTTCAAGTCATGGAATATAGATGATGCATAAACCGTGGCCCGCAAACTATATGCAGTCAGCTAGGGTCTCTTTTATTATGCAACCGAAGTTAATGTATTTTTTTTTAATAAATGAAAGGGCATTGTTAAATAATACAATTTAATCATCTACAGAAATTGCAGCCAGGTGATGATTGTATTTGAGGCAAATGACTTTCTTATCTTAACAAGGGGCTCGCCGGCCGCGCCGAAATTTATCAAGGGGCGAGCCCCCACCAGCCCCCTCCAGCCCCCTCCAGCCCACCCCTGCTTATCTTCTTTTTTTATCTTTTTAAAGTCACATTATATTTTGAAGGATGATAAAGTCACAAATATTCTGTATAAATTAATAAGTTTAAAGTAACAACTCTGCATTGTAAAACGACATTCAAAAGTGTAAAATATACCGAAAAAGGTAATGATACTGTTGTTTCTATAATATATACATAAAATCCTGGTATAAAATGTATTATTTAATATGGTCTTTGATGCAGTGGTTAACGATGTTGGTTTGTATGACAGATTTCACAGGTTTAAATCGCCATGCAAACATTTATTTTTTAATCAACCACGAATTTTAGCACTGTTCTAGTTCTATTCTTTTAAAGAACAGAGAAATTCAACAATAGGGGAACAAGTAGTTATACTTCTGTTAAAATACCTCTATTAAAGCCATATGCTCCACATTAAAAAAGGATATGGATAAGGAAAAATAATAAAAATATATGAGAACACTACATATAAGCTTGTCACATTGATTTACTTAAAAATATATGTTTATTATTTATTAAATTGTAATTTATTCGGATTGCTTACATTAGTTTTTAAAAAAAATGACCGTAAGTTCATTACTTTTCTCATTATTGAATTGAAGAGTAAAATTCCAAAATAAAAGTAAAAACGTCTCATTTCCACATTTTGATTTAAAGGTATATTATTTTCAAACACGGCTCATTCCAAATAGTTAAAAAATGACACTTGAATTTCATTTTGAAAACAATGTACACCTTAAAAGTATTTTTAGTTCTACATTACTTTGTATTGATATTTTGTATCAAGCCATATTTGAGACTTATTTCTAAAAAAAAAATTTATTTACTAAATTACATTAATGGTTCATGTTTTAGCAATTTTGGATTGAGCTGGGCTTGCAAAAATAATAGCCAATAATATTCATATATCAGTCGAAGATTGTTTAACTTTATATTGCTGTTATTTAAACAACAAAAAAAACTATTTTTTATTCAATTCGATATCAAAGTATTAATACAATTTTAATAAAATCTCTTAAGAGTTTCTAATTGATATAAATTTGATCATCTTAATATACAATTACGCTAATGTCCCAATTAGATTGTTTTTCTCTTTTATAATTACATCGTTTACAACGACGCATTAGTGTTTATAATTAGCAAATAATAAAAGTTATATATTTTTCAGGGACAACGCAACCAGCAATCCTTCCGTTCCAAGCGCCTGGTCCTTAAACGGTTCTCCACAAAGCATTCTAACAAATGTTCTGGCAATTGTATGAAGATGGCATTAAGACGTCACATTCCTTTATCTCTAAGCGTCGTAAAACTCGTACAACAAAGGAAAGTAAATACTTACCGAACAAAACTTTTAATCACATACAAATGGGGAGTAGTTACGTGGTGTTCGGTATTTTCACGCCCGGAAACTTTTAAGTTGGCAATGTGTGAAACTAAATTGCACCTAAAAGTGTTGTTTTAAAGGAAACAAGCAGACAGTGTTGAATAGAGACTATGTATTTAAACACCCCGAGAATAAATTCCCGGGAAATCGACGCTTTTTTCAGGTTTTTTTTTTAAAATGTACTAAACCGTTTGAGTACCGCGCAAATAAATTATTAATAAAAATAATTAAAAAAAATTTAGTACTTTTTCCACATAAAATTTATTAGATCAGGACCGGTTTCGCTCATGATGAGCATTTTCAACTGATAAGAAAAACAATAAAACAGTGATATTTATACAAAAGTTAAGTGACAAAAATGATTTGGATTGAACTCTACTGTATTTTCCAAACTCAATTTTGGTTGACAGACATTAAGATTTATTTATTATATACACTAATTGTTGTTTTTTACTTTGTTAATGATAATTCATACCCAATTGGTTTTTGCTGTAATAGTTTTCATTGCTAAGTGGTCTTCAACTTTTTATTTATAGTTTATTTTCCTTGTATTTTGCTTCAATTCTTTTGCTAGGTTGTAATACCAATTGTTTGTCATACCTTGTTTTTATCACTTAACTTATGTATAAATATCACTGTTTTATTGTTTTTCTTATCAATTCAAAATGCTTATCATGAGCGAAACCGGTCCTGATCTAATAAATTTTATGTGGAAAAAGTACTAAAAATGTTTTATTATTTTTATTATAATGCCATTCCACCAAGTATTGACAGTGAACACCTTAAAAGAAATCATTAATATGTCCCAAAGATAATGCGTGTTTTCGATAAAAATATTTTTGCCTAATATACACTCGAATTCAATATTTTAAAACCTACATTGACTCAGTATAGATAGCACTACACATATTCATCAAAATATTGCTTATATTTTATTAGAATACCAAGTATTTGATTTTTTAAATGTCTTGGACATCCGTGTTCGCTTGCATATTTTCTGGACACTTGTGTCCGTTTGGTATTCAAGTGGTTAATGATGTATTTTCAAACTACAGTAGTCCACAGTGATGCCACTGTATGCCAAACTGACTAAAGATAGTCTGATGCTTTACATATACATATCATTTTATTTTCACTTTAATACAAATATGAGTTAAAATAAAACGATTGTACAATTTCCACAGCCCTGATTTTTACAGCCTTGATATTTAAATAAAATAACACGAGACTTAAGACTTAAGCTAATTTTTAAATAAAAATTGTCAAAAATAGATTTTATTTATATAATTTGAGCATCCCAATATCTAAACAACTTTCATACATTTCGGAAGGCATTAAAAAAAGGTAAGAAACTTTTAAAATCTAGGGTTTATTTAATAAAATCAAATATGACTACTTTACGTATGTGTGACAGATGATTAACTACAAAATTACTGACCAATATATTTTTTTTCGAATGAAATAGTTTCATCGACAAAATCAAATGAATCCCTTGAATTTTGTGTAATAAAAAGCAATATAACTATTAAAATTACAATAATGTCATAAACTGCAATATTTCACAAAAAAGTAAAAGTGAGTTTTTAGTTACCGATTACGTTCATGCTAAGAAATAATCGTTACATTATTTTTTTTATTAGAAAAAAACTACAGTACTTAATACGTCTAGGGACGCGAAAATTTCTCGAAACATGACAATTTTTTGTCTCGTGAAATGAAAAATGCCGAGACTTAAGAATCCCTAGTGTTGAAATACTTAAAAGTTTAACATTAACAAATTTACTCGAGACGTTTTTCTTTTTACTTGAAACGAAAATTTTTAAGGTCATACGATTTTTAAGTACATTTAAAGTTGTTTTTTTTATTTTTTTATATTGACCATGGTCACGTAAATGTGAAAGTTCTTCATGTACTCTCATTTCTAATGCTATTTTATATATCCACTGTGGAAAGAAAAAAGGACGTAACCCACACATATCAAATTTTACAGGAGGCGCAAAAAATGTGTTTTGATGATTTTGTGACATATGCAAATAATGAATTATACACATCCTTGAAGTGCACGGAGACTTCTAACCTGGTGTTAAATTGACATCATCTAATATTAATTATAGAAATTGTCTAGGAAAAACCTTTATTTCAGTCTCTTTTCTTCGTTTTACTTTTTTACAAGGCCATCTTTTTCAAACTTAAAAGCTAAATTTAGATACTAATTTGGCATTTGCAGCTTGCGTCCTTTTGATAGAACGTGTATCAACTTTGAAACATTGTGATTATTGAAAAAAACCTGTTTTGAAAAACTGTGGGTTACATCATTTTTCCTTTCCACAGTCGGTATGCATTCTCTTTCCATCGTTTCTGAAAGAAGAAAGTGATCACTGCAGAGGTAAGCAAGCCACGGTGAAGTCAGTACACGTGGACATTATGTGCTTTTTATAATCAATTATATTGAAACCTCCATATTATATATATTACATATATGAAGACATGCGAATATATTAACCTTCACATAAATACGTATATAAAATACATTTGCGAAGAAGTTAAGGGTGTTTTTTGTTCGTTTTGTAGATTATGTATTATTAAAAAATAATAAAATAATTATGGCTTCAGCTGTTATTAATTATTGTATTAGTGAATCGAGTGAATTATTCTAAACGCACTTAACTTAAACGAGCTGAACCAATTCAAAAGATATTTTTATAAATCGCATAATTATATTCTAATATTCTCACACTTCAATTTTGTTCTTTTCTGATATCATAACCTAAAATATGCACAATTTCTATATATTTTTTAGTTTGAATAAACTATAAATCAATAATTTAAAAACCATTAAAGTAATAGAATTTAAATCAATCATAAATAATTAAAACAATAATTTATATTTGTAAATTATTTAAAAACAAATAAACAATAATAAAACCAAATTTAAGAAAATGTACACTGCCATCTATGATTGAGAAAAGAAAACGAAAATACTTAGCCAGGAACACATCCATTACCTGTCTAAATTGTCGCATAGCGCCGTTTATCCGCAAAGACTCCGTAGCGATCCCTGCAATACCATCGCCAGGTTCACGCAACTGCCGCAAGGAAGCGCTGGCCACATGATTCTGGTTCACACAATGTCCGCCACAACAATTTACAGCGCTGGCCTCAGGTTGTGAACTTTGGCGGATGATTCTTGAATTCTGAGTTGTTGTTAGTAATACTGTGGGCGGTTGCAACGCCGGACATGTTTTAGCAGAATGCATAGCGGTGCAGGAGCATGGCAAATGTAGCGCTGATCTCACGCTTTCTCTAGACACAGACCTTGCCATTTGCAATGAAGATATTGGGGTAGTAGATGCGCGTCTGTCACAGCCTCTACATTGTCTGTTGTAAGCTTGTGGTATTAATTGATAACCACTAGCTGACGCTCTGTGCCGACATGATCCTGCAATAGATATAACAGGTGACGTGAATACGTGTTGACGTTCGCCCACTATTATGTTTCCTGTCGAATTATCTAGACGGCAGTGTAATTCTATATCCGGCACAGATCTTGTACTAGATTCTTCGATGCGTATAGAAGTTCCGCTTTCCTCGCTTCCTCCTAAGCATCCGCTTCCGGAAAGTTCAGGATGCGGTGACGCTAGATAGTGGGCCGTGCAATCTTGTCTCATTAGCACAGGCTTCGATGGGTTGTGTCTGTTAGCCACTGGTGACAGGCCGTTCGAGGTTTCATTGTCAGTCGGGGCCGACGTTATCACGGTAACAGAGGGCGTGTGAACGAGGAGACTGGTTGTCTCGTCATTGCTGCCGTAACCTGAGTTGGCTACGGCGTCCGAATTTTCATTCGTAATCGATATACTGCCTTCCATTTTGATGAAACTTGGTTGATGGTTAAATTGACTCAGTAAAAAATCATCTGCAAAAAAAAGAAAAATCATACATTATTTGAAGGCATGTAAAATGTGTGCTAAAAAAATATTAATTTTACATTCACGTGCTCAAAATATTAGTTCAATTACAATCATGTGTATAAACAGTTTTTTAAAGCAGTATTTCTTTTTTTTTAAGATTACGACTGAAGGTGCTTGGTGGAATTTCAATATTAAATTTGAATCGTTCAAACTATGTACATTCTCACAAATTTTGTCACTAACGACACGGGTTTCGCCTTTCGGCATCTTCAGGCGTTCAAGTGCACGGATGAACTTGAACGCTTTTTTCCGAACGAGTTTTTTTTTTAAATCGACTCGACGGATTTCACAAAACAATGTAAATAAAATAAAAAAACAAAATTCCAAAATACATTAATATGAATATTTAACATAAATTTATTCAGACGTTGAATATATTATTGAAAAAAAACATTTAAATTGATTTATCAACATTGTAGGATTATAAAAACTTGAAAATTTAAATTAACTTTGATTATTCCACGTATTGTGTTACTTACTGTGACACGTGTTTCGCCTGTTTTTTTAGTAGTATGATTAAATTTGTTTGCTCTGTTTCGATTTTATAATCTAAGTCTAATCGAAGTCCAAGGTCTTTAAAATATCTTTTTGCATCATTCCTCATACATTTTTTTATAAAAAATGTGGTTTTTTAATAGATAATCATATTTTAAGTTACGCGTAAAAAAGACGTCATCCCAGCACACATATGAATTTACAACTGACGAGTGTAGCGCAGCTGTCTTACGAACGATCGTTATCGCGGGCGCTTATCGCCTTATAACGTTATCGCGTTATCGCGTATTTATATAAACTACAAAAGGTCAAAAAAACCATGATATAAGAATATCTTAATTATAAACATTGTATCACCCATATTAAAATAGATATTTAAGAAAATGTTGGTATTGGGGTCGCATTTCTTGAGCTTAGAACTGGAAAAGTTCAATATTTTTATTATCTAATGTGTAAATAAAAATAAGTTTTAAGCATGTCTTGTTTAAAGTGGTACATTGGTAAACAATATAAACTTTAGTATCTAAAATTCATGAATAATACACAAGAAGGAACTTGTTATGGTAAATTGTTAAATAAATATAACACTTTGACAT
Source organism: Himalopsyche tibetana (assembly GCA_030503985.1). Taxonomy (NCBI): domain Eukaryota; kingdom Metazoa; phylum Arthropoda; class Insecta; order Trichoptera; family Rhyacophilidae; genus Himalopsyche; species Himalopsyche tibetana. Next base: position 75,708 of record JAPJYX010000057.1, on the reverse strand, counting down.
TTAGGCTTTTATGCAATACAGTGTTTAAAAAAATAATAAAATAAATTATACTATGCATAATGCACGATTAGAACACATTAAAACAATTTAAATAAAATGAATGGACATTTCAACCAGAACAAAAATAGTTTTGTTTCAAAAACGCAAAGGTTCGTGACTTACTAAAATTACTCTCGAAATATTTTGCTCGATACATAAATAGTATTCAAAAATTTGCACACAATTAATAATATTACAATGCACGACAGTAACTCGTCAGTGAAAATAAAAGAAAATTCCGTACAAGAAAAATTCGCATATAGAAAACTTCGTAAACATTTTTAATATTAGTTTCATCCGATAACAAGACTATACATATCGACTGTGAAAAGGAAAAAGGACGTTACAGTAGGCACAAAAAACGTGTTTTGATGATTTTGAACCATATGCAAATTATTAAATATACACAACCTGGAAGTGCACGAAGACTTCTAAACTGGTGTTTAATTGGCATAATCTAATATTAATTAAAGACATTGTCTAGGAAAAACCTGTTTTTTCAGTCATTATTCTTGGTTTAAATTTTCATCTTTTTTTAAATATAAAAGGTTAATTTGGATACTAATTCGAGATTTGCAGCTTACATCCCTTTGATAGAACGTGTATCAGGTTTGATTAATTATGATTATCGAAATAAAGTTGTTTTGAAAAAACTGTAGGTTACGTCCTTTTTCCTTTACTTATTCGATAATATTAAGTTGAAACATACGATTATAAACATACATTATACTATATATTTAACTTTTTTTCAACATGATAAATATTTTATACCTTTGATTTAAGATATTTTTTGTTTAAATGTTCAGATAGTTTTGTGTTATATGTATTTAACTTACAGCTATCGGTGATTTTTGTAGTCATATTATTCTTATTATTTATTGCAAGTGAACAAAAAACATTTTTTTAAAAAAGGTTTATATTTGTAAACAAATCAGAAATTACGTATTATTGAGTGTAAAATTTCAGTTTGATTAAATCACCTTCCTGGAATCAAAATCATTTGATGAAAAAAAATCTAGTACCGAATTCGAAGTAAATAGCCTCTTGAAAATTTATAGCGTTTTAAAATTCAAGATAAAAATACTTCTTTAGATAATAAATAATGTTCTAACCAGATTGATACCTTAAGTCACTACTCAAAGGATTCAAATGTAGTTAGTCGATTCCCTGATCATTTTTGAGAAACTTTACGAAAGTGTAAACAATTTAAATGATACGATTTCAGAATCGAAATTTTTCACTCTCAATTTTAAAGGTAATTTTAGTTACTTATTCCCATGTTTCTTATCTTACATTGTTATAACTGAAGAGTTCAAATAAACGTAAGTTTGCAATTGCATGGCTGAAGTAAATTTACGAAAATTTCAAGTGAATTAGCGGTTATTAAGTGCACAGTTGCATGCATTTTGAGCGAGTTATTGTGCATGCAAACGTCATTAAGCTTATGTTTGAGACGTTGCTAATAATTTAAATTTAATATAACCGTGACATGGTATTCTTAAATATACTGCAAAGTAAAATGTCATAATGTTTGACAGAGAGGCAATGAACCTTGAATTGTTTATGTCAGAGTTTTCCAATATATATGTTACTGAGCCACTCTTTGAAGAAAAAATATACTCGCGCCTCCCGATCCTTTATTTCATACAGTAATAAAGACACGTTTTAAGGGGTAAATAAAATTGTTGGACTGTTCGCGCCCTCTTTGCAATAATTCACGCCTCCCAGGTTCAAAATCGCTGGTTCATGTAATAAGTCAACTATTAGATTTATAAAAAAGAATCTTAACCGGGAGCTAAAAAAAACTAAAACTGTTTGATTTTTTACCATTTTTATCTTTGTTATATATCGAGTTACAACGATTGTTGTTGTGAGATGGACCAGAGAAAAATATACGATGAAAAATACAACAAGAAAATTAATGACGATGAATGAAAAAATACACATGTTTCTTGTATTAAACTTGAATCGTTCAAACTATGTACATTCTCACAAATTTTGTCATTAACGACCCGGGTTTCGCATTTCGGCATCTTCAGGCATTCAAGTGCACGGATGAACTTGAACTGACGCTTAGTAAATGAAAGTTTCGTGTTTATATAAGATATAAATGCATCACTGAGTCCAGAGCCACTGCTGGAAAAAAGGATAAGCCCATGGGAATGCCAACAGATTTGACTAGTGAGCAGTTTCAAGAATTATATAATTTGTTTATCGGCAAAGGTTTTATGATTATATGATTTTATGGTTATATAGGGTATAGATTGTTTCTTGTATGTTTGACATAAATTTAATATTTTTTGCTATAATGTTTGGGACCTAGCGCAGTGGTCTACGTCGTTGGTTATCCATCACAAACGCTACAGGCTCGACTACCAGTACAAACATTTTTTTTCAATAGGACGTAACGAGAGCGATTAGCTTTCAACTAGTCTTAACCTCAACCAATCCTTTATACCTAAGTATTATATACCGGTTGCATTCCGTTGTCGTTGCTACGAGACGATCGTCTGTGCGGTGCATACAGTCAAATTTTGACAAGCGTCTGTGTATTCAGCACGTGCCAAGCTATACATGGATAGCCGGGCGACTGTCTTTGTGTTGGATTTTGCATTTTATCACTGAGTTACTAAATATTTCGTCCATATTTTTTTGTTTTTGCAAAACTAAGGGCAATCTTAGTTTTGTATTTTTCGCGGAAAAACTAAAATCCCTGATTCGTATGAGATTAACTCCCCCAAGTACACGGTCCCGACTTAAGTGTAAATGGGGGTTTTACTGTATTGTTAGCTGAAATGGATTTAAAAAAAAATTAACGAGAAATATCACGCGAAAAGCGAAAAAAGTATGATAATTTTATTGGCAAGAAAAATCACAATTTTTAGCAAACCGTTTCTTTTTGTTAACTTTAAATAACTTTGAACTAATGAATGGTTTTTTTCTTTAATATATTGATAAATTTAACTACTGGCTAACGAAAAAAAATGTTAAGACAAACCAAAAGGTTTTTTTAAGGAAAATGATTCATGAAGTCTTGTCGAACTGTTTCAAAACAATTTCAAAAGACGTGTCTATTACACGAAATGATTGTAATCCTTGTTTAAACGTTCCGTATAGTAATACTTAGAATAATATTTACTTGTATATTACTTAAATAGTATTGTGCTTTCAGCCATCAATTGAAACGTGATTATAAACGTCTATTCTGGCTGTATTTCAGATTATCTCATCATGTTTCGCCAGATCGATTCGGTGAGCGGTAAAGCTCGCGTGATGTTGACTGTGTTAACATATTTCTCAATAAGCTCGGTCAATATATGATATAATATTATGTATCTACACAACTTCAAGCCGTTAGGGTTGACCGTTAATAATTAAGTCACCCATTTCCAAAATTAACCTTGTCCATTTTCATTTTTAAGGACATACCTCTAAAAGAACGTGTAGAGAACCTCTATACTGAAACAGCACTCAGATCGATAAGCTTAAACGCGCTCCGTTATATCGACTGAGGAAAGGAAAAACAACGTTACCCACACATATCAAATTTTAGAGGAGGCGCAAAAAACGTGTTTTGATGATTTTGGGCCATATGTAAATTACGAATTATACACAACCTTGAAGTGCACAGAGACTTCTTAACTGGTGTTTAATTGACATAATCTAATATTAATTAAATAAATTGTCTAGGAAAAACTTTTATTTCAGTCTTTTTTCTTGGTTTTAATTTTTTACAAGGTCATCTTTTTCAAACTTAAAAGCTAAGTTTAGATACTAATTCAGCATTTGCTGCTTGCATTCTTTTGATAGAACGTGTACTACGTTTGATACATTGTTATTATCGACAATGTTTTGAAAAAACTGTGGGCTACCTCTTTTTTGCTTTCCACAGTCGGTATAAAAAAGTACTCTTTGTACATCTATTTATCTCGACATTTAAAGAAGAAATCGAATGAGGTCTAAATAGTTGGCAATTATTACTATTAGAAACCGATAAATTACTTCACGGCTTTTAACACAAAGACGATAAGACAGCTAAACGTTTTTGAACAATAAATAACTATTAATTATTTTTATTACCTGTCGGGTCTTATAGCGTAGTTGGCTTTCGTACCGGATCTCACTTTTTCGAGTCGCAGTACGAACAGAATTTTTTCAATTTTTTCGAAGGCATGGTTGTTTGTGATGTTTAAAAAATCCCTCTCGCCCACCCTCCCGATCCTTCAATAACTGGGCGTAGCGGGGGCGATTTATTAATCACTAGTTCTACCCTTTGTTCTTCTATTTATACTACTTTCTTTAGAAAAGAGAGGTTCAGCGACTGAATAATAAACAGTTCTCGTATAAAAAATTCTGCTTAAAATCTTATTGCCATGGGTATAAAAAAAATACTGTCTATGACCATGCTAAATTTCAGTTTGTTTTATGATTTTATAAAAAAGCTAATCTCAAAACAACGTTTTTTGAATTTTATTCCAACGTTATATTTTATTCGTTGTATCTAATTAAAAATAAAATATCTTTAAGTCATGTTATTAAAACAATGTTTATAGCTCTTCTCAATATAATGCCTGAGATGCTTCTACAACATATTTCCAGCAATCAATTATCTGTACATGATGCGTGGTAGACGTGCTGTACTTACTTAAAATATTTAAACAGACAACTTCAAAGTTTGAATTATTAATACACGCAAATTCGGATTGTATGTGCTTGAAGCAAAGCTTAAAGCTAAAGTGAAAATAAACAAAACTATTGCTGATATTGTCATCAAATTGAAACATTGGTAAAAAAATATATCATTCAAATTTAATTGATTTCATGTTTATAAGATTCCACTGTGCGTTCTAAAACTTTGCAAGGATACTCTCGTGGTTGGTACTTTATTTGCAAATCACAAATTGTTTAACTATCTCAACAAAGTTTGCTTAACTATTCTTTTTTCGAGAAGGTAATGATATCGGATCTGTGGCCTAGTGATCAATTTTATTAATTATTAATAAAAACACAATATTCTGGTAACTCACCCTTTAAATATTGTGTTTTTATTAACACAATGCCTTTCCACCAAGTATTGCAGTAAACACCCTAAAAGTGGTCATTGATGGTTATAGTGTTCATGGATTTCAGTTCCAAAACGAACAGTTTTAATAAATTAACTTTTTAAAACACTTATTTATGGTTTTCTGTTCGAATACTTGAATGTTTGTAATGTCTAAACTTCTCTCTTATTCTTCCATTCCTAAAAAAACTAAGTAAAGTAAAAGAATTTGGCTTAGCATTAGTCTATCTCTAGCCTTACCCTTCTAAGTCTGCGATACTCAACCTTTTTTTACAAATGGGCCGCATGCTAGTTTATTGTTACATACTTGACCGGACCATATTAATACTAATACGTAAATAAACATAACAAAAGTGTGGTTTCACAAAAATACAAATGTATCCAAAACTATTATTTTTTTACAAACAATACCAGATTTTTGTAAAAGCACCTGGTGGCTATGATTGTATTGGGCCTCACACCAAATCTGATGCGGCCCGGAGGTGCGGGTTGAGTATCGCTGTTTTAAGTACTACTTATTTCGAAAAAAAGGTTCATCGACCTAGTAAAAGGCAGTTCTCGTAGAAGTCTTTTGTTGAGACATTTTCCATTGGGAGCCAACATGCTCTACATTAGTAGTGGACATGCTTTTTGAAAATTACCGAATAATATAACTAAATCCAGATACAGCTTATAATTTTCACAACGTTCTGTTTTTTTAATGATCAGAAGAGTGAGTTTTGTTTTGACATAAATACCAGAACTAGACCGACGAAAAATACAAGAAAAAGTAGGTTCAATTTGAGATTTTGACTGAAGGTGCTTGGTGGAATTTCAATAATAAATTTGAATCGTTCAAACTATGTACATTCTCACAGATTTTGTCACTAACGACCCGGGCTTCGCCTTTCGGGATCTTCAGGCGGTCAAGTGCACGGATGAACTTGAACTGACGCTTACTAAATGAAAGTTTCGTGTTTATATAAGAAATAAATGCATCACTGAGTCCAAAGCCATTGGTGGCAAAAAGGATAAGCTCATGGGAATGCCAACAGATTTGAGCAGTAAGTAGTTTTAAGATATTTTATTTGTTTGTCGGCAAAGGTTTTATGGTCAAATGATTTAATGATTATATAGGGTATAGAAGTGGAGATCCCGGTAGGTTTAATATTTCATTTAAAATAGGAAGACTATGCAGTTGTGCTATATTTATTTCCAAAATTTCCTGGAAAAAGAGCTTATGACTGTCCGTATTTGGGTGTAATATTTTTATCCCTTGTTCCTGATTGAACACGTATCCTTCCAAAATTAAGTGATTAGCAAAAGTAGACGTGTCTTTTTTCAATCTAAAGGCTGCCATATGTTCTATTACTCGGATGTTCAGTGTCCTTTTTGTTTTGCCGATATAAAACTTTGTACAACAAGAGCATTGCAATCTATAAATCCCGGATTTATTTAAGTAATGTATTTTATTTTTATTGTTAACTAATAATTAAAAATTAATAATAATAAATTAAATATTAATAAATTAAAAAACAGCTAGCTGATAGTGTTAGACCAGCTTTTTACTGTAAAAACTCTTTAGGCAAATTATTAGTTAACAAGTTGATTTATGTTTCGAAAATCCACCCAAATTGGTTTTGTTAGTATTTAAACAACACACTTTTGATTCATTAAATTTATTTGAAGATTTCGTCGTCCTTCATTGAAGTTAATTGAAAAGCGTTAAAAGCCTTCATGTAATCTTAAATTTTCATTGTTTCAATTAATATATGAATACTATTAAAGAAAATTACGGGAAATAAATACGCAAAAGTGCTTAAATGAAACGAGACTGTAAGAATCACACTTAAAAAGCGAGAAAACGTTAATTATTGTTAAGTTAAATTGGAGTTTTAATGTATACGAGTATTGCACTATTATTTGAGCTAATGGATTCAAAAAATTTACAACAGCTTCATTAAAATGTCAGATAACAATAAACCTGTTTTGTGCCGTGCGGTATTAATATAGCCGTGCATGGAGTGCCGTGATTTTCTTAAAAAAAATAAAACCTAATAAATATGTACTTTTTGGAAATATAATACAAGTATTATCACAAACACTTATCATTTAAATACACGATGGGCTATTTACGCCATTATTTATCCAAAATCGTTAAAAAAACGGAAATTACCGCCAGGTTAGCATAGCCTTTCTAGCAACAAATTTGAATGAAACAAAAAAGCTTTTTTTAAAAATCGATGTATTATAGATTACAAAACAATATCTTTTAATTTTAAGTATCACACCATGATTCAAAAAGATGTCACTATATGCATGATATTTTAAAATTATTAAATGCGTTTTTTGTGGCCTTTAAGCTGCGTCACAAGTATTGCGTGTAAGCACGCACATTTTGTATGGCCGGCCCTACGAGCACGAAATTGTATGGCATGTAAACACGTCCGTGGCAGAGAATAGGTTAATTTAATTGGTTTTAATAGTCGACTACAGTTTATTATTCAAACAAAGACAAAACTGCTAATAACGTATTTGCTGAGCTATTAAGGTGATAGCACTGAAATTTCAGCGAATTATAAGTCATTAAATAATGTCAACAAAGAAGGAATAATACGTGTCAGCTGATTGTGAGCAACTGCTTAATATGCCTGACATTTTGCCAATCCCACTAACAATGGCAATGCGAGTCTGTTGGAACAATATCGAATTTCATGGGATCACTTATGAATATTGCCAACGGTATAATGTCTACGCCGCAGGCGTAGCTGACGATGTAGCGCTACGAGACATTTTCGAATGATTTCATCGGATCCATTATTTATTTTATGTCATCTCATTTAATATATACATTCCCTGTCAAAACATGCTATTAACACAATAACTACAATTTTTTTAAATACTATACTAAGCCATTCATTTTACTTTTTTTTGTATGCTTTATTATGTTTTTATATAGGTAATGTAATTATGTAGTATTTCCTTATACAATTATGTAGAAAAACAATCACTTCAATTGTTGTATTACATATTATTCTTATTTTTTTTAACATGCTGTTATATCGTATGGTATGAAAATGTGAATACAATTTAAACACTAAATATACAGCGTAAGTATTCTTCCACTTACGCTGAATCCATCGGGTTAGGATTAGGAACTAGAATATCCAACCCGGAGCCTTTTTCTAATCCCGGGATTTTGGGATTGATTAATTTTCAATCCCGAAATCGGATCCCGGGATTGGGCACTCAACGTGAAATCGTGTATAATTTGAAAGTTTTGGTGAGTCGTTTTTATTTTATTTAGCCCACCGAGGAATTTGAAATCCTCGATTTGCTATACTTTTTCCCCAGATTGTCTCCGAAACTCGTTTTTTTTAGCTCACCGAGGAATTTGAAATTCTCCATTCGTTATAATTTTTCCCAAGATTGTCTCCGAAACTCGTTTTTTTAGCTCACCTAGGAATTTGAAATCCTCAATTCGCTTCACTTTTTTGCCAATTTTCGGGATCGCGACCATGTCAATCCCGGGATTTCGAGATCAGAAAATTGGGACGGGAACCCGGAATTGGAAGCCCTAATCGGAACACATTGACCGAATAAGTAAAAGACCGACTGAATGTTTTCATTTAAATTGTGAAAAAATCGTGCATTCTTACTATTTTTGATAATACCATATCTAAAATATTTTGTTTGTGATAGTTTTGTTTTTAAACTTTTATTAAATTTGTTAAAATTGCTGAAGTATTAAAATGAAATGCTTCATTTATGTGACTCTTTGATGTAAGCTGGCATGAAACATATAAATGGAAAATTTAAATAGGAATTAGGAAAAATGGTTTCGTCGTTATAATTTTAAGGGCTGCTGATTTAATTATGCTTAAGCTGATTAAATTAAAACAACTGAACACTAAAAAAGAAAAGGTCAAATAACAGTTATTATAAATTATTTAACAGGGCAGTTAAAGCAAATTTTTCAAAACCGTTTTGCTAACACTTTTCGATGTCATAAAATGACATTTTTAACATAATAAATATACAACGTTTATTGAATCGAACATGTCATATGACAGCCATATTGAATTTTACAAAATTCAAGACTTGTTATTTTGGCTAGTCATTCTTTTGGCTATCCTTAAAATCAATTTCAAAACAGTGTAAGAACTTTTGACTGTTTTTGACATAAAGGCAATTTTTAATCTCGATTTAGTTACAGTTCTAATTAATTTTGACGCACAAAAAACAGCAAAATGTTGCCATCGATACAAATAACCATACGGTATACAAAACACAAACATGTTAAAAAGAGGAATCGGCTAACTTTGATATTGAATGTCTCAAATATAAATTGTATACCTAATCGTTTAAAAATTATTAAATAAAATCCTTTTGGATTCAATGTGGATTAGATTAAATTTTACTGTCACAGCAGATTTACAGTATAATTAATATCACTTTAACTAAATGGATGATTAAGTCTCATTTTTTTAAAACAATAGTGCATGGTAAAAAACGATTCACGCAGTTCTAATAGTATTGGATTTTTTTTTGTTTCTTTTTTTGATCATGATTGCGTTTAGGGGAAACAGCGGTTACAAAAATTTAACTGGTACCGGTGGGACTAACAAAAACTTACTTGTAATAAACATATTGTTATCAAGATATTGCTATCAGCAGTTCTAACATCGAATATGCATAAATTAACTGTAACACCATTCAACAAGATAAGGCAGTTGTTTATGATAATGTATTTAATAAGATGTTTACATACAAAAATATTTTTGATTATTTAAATAAAAAAAAACTTTTATGTGTACAGTGACTTTATTTATTTACTAGGTTGTAAAAAACAAACAAACAAACAATCACATTTGAAATGAATAGTAAATAATTTATCGTAATACCTGGTGGAGTATACTATTTGTAGAATGAATATAAATGGTATTGTACTAAAAGCTGTTTACATTTATTCTTCGAGTTAATTCTTGTAAATTTAATATAACAGTGACATCAATTGAACTTTTTCGAACATGGGAGGTATTTATTTACGAAACTTGTTAGTATGCTAAAGAAAGTTTTGAGTGAAATTTAATTTGAATACTAACTTTTATATAAACACATCGTGAAAATTTACCCAGAAAGTTTTCCTCTTCAAGTTTTTGATGAATTTTGTATAGGAGTTAAATAATAAAAATATTACGAAATAATTTAGAATAACTTTGTTTTATAAGTTAAAACGATTATAAAAATGTAATTTTTTTTTGTGTACGAACAGTTAAACTTAATTTATTTTAATAAATTATTACAGAATATGAGAACAAAAAAAGAAATCGTTTTGTTAAAATGATTAAAATGATTATCAGTATGTCAATTTTAAACAAAAATGACTGTTTTAAAAATAGTCACCCTATTTTGTGACTTTGAACAGGATTTAAATCGAATGAAAAAGCTTTACAAGAACTTCTTGTAAACACACCAATTTTCTTACGCAATATTGCTTTGTTTGATAAACAAACATCTATGCGAAAAAAAAATCATTGCATGAAAGTATCTAGTGTAAGAAATATTTTTTTAAATAATTATTTAAATATCCTGTGAAACAACTAAAAAGTCTTGGTACTTTTCTATATTTTTTTTTGATTTTTCATTATTGATGCATTTTATGACATACAATAATATGTTAGTGACCTCACTAACTATTGTCTTTTGATGTGATAGGAAATAAGAATCATTTATTTGTAAGCGATTTTTAACATTTATTATTAATTGAATGTGAAATTAGTACAAAATTATAGTTTTATTGTTTGAATAAAATGCACTAAGTATTGAAAGTGAACACACCAAAACTGAAATATTATATATTTATTTCAAAAAAAGGTTTAATTGAATTTTCCCGATATAACACGTTAGATTACTATGTAAAAATATGTTTTTTTGTTCATTCTCAAAGCAATATAAAACAAAACAAAAAATACAATTATTGAAGCCGGAGCAATTTTGTAAAGTTGACTTTTTTGTGATTAAATGAATTGAAAGTAATTTATTTTCACATTTTTTATAATATTAGACATCAAAAGTATAATGAAAAGAATTAATACAATTAAATTTATTAAAAAGTATTCCCTTAAGAAAATGAAATATTTAATTTGTTGTCTACGACTAAGCAAAACGCATACTTTAGTACTTTTTGTGACTTTCAAAATAAAAACATTTGTTTTTCTACGTAAAGCATTTACAAAATGAATAGAAAATTCACAGACTTGCTAGGCAATTTTAGATTTCACAAATACTGTTTTGGGAATTATTTTTGTGAGAATCCAGCACATGGAAAATTCTCTATTCCAGGGAATATAAACTAATTCACTTAAAAGTTGATAGTTTTTTCCAGTCAGTGTTATAATAAAAAAAAGGAATGTTATCATTACGTGTGAATTCGTTGGTTGCGGTAATAAAGATGTTCTTTAGACAACTTTTGAGTAAATTGATTGATCATTTTTTTTTTCATGTTACCATATAAGGGGTTATACCCAGGAAACACTCAAGTTATTTTATTAAATTTAATTATTTATTTTGCAATATAAATTAGGTTGTTAGATTGAATGAGAAGATGTATTGTGTATCTTTTCTATGTCGAAGCAGCGAAAAAACTATATATCAAATAATATTTTTATAAATGTTTATTTTTTTAACAATTACCGGAAGTAATAAAAAAACTAAGATAGAAAACATCTTAGTTAGTCACAGTTAAAGGTTATCGTTAAAAATATGTTGTTTAGCTTTTTATTAATTGTATGTCAAAGGTGATTTAGCAGGACTAATGGTGACCTTTCGATATATGGCTACAATTATTTTTAATAAACGGTTTAGCTTTGTTTTTGTTAGTTCTTTTATATATTACACACTAGATATAAAATAATTATAAATAACATTAAAGCAATCACTTCAGTTTCCAAGTCTTTGATCAACCACGATGTCTTGGTGGCTAATAAAGTAAATTACCTAACTCAAAGTAAACTTTAACACGTAGAAGTTTTTTTCAATTTTCTTGAGGAATTGATTTTTTCCACACTTAAGTGCACACCACCAAGTCTTGGATAATTGCTCTTAAGACACTAACGGTCAAGGAAAACTATTTACAAGTTTAACGTTTGTTACGCCACTGGATACAGCCGTATACAATTAATGGATAGGAAAGCAGTGGTGGGTGGAGAAGGGCAAGTAAACCTCTAAGTGTAACGTGAAATGATCATAATGGTGGATACATAATTTCAAATGAGAGAGTCGAACTTTAAATGTCAATTTAATAAAATGAAATATTCAAGAATTGTTGCTGGTGCTGACGAAGCTTTAGTTGAAACTTGAGTGCTTTAAATTCAATAGTTTTAGTTTCAACTAAGCTTTAAGACATTTTACTTTCCTAAATGGTACATATTTCAAAGTATTTTTCATTTATTCTGACTATTCTACGAAACTGTGTTATTATAGTTTTCAATGAATTGTAGACAACAGAAGCTTTGACTCGCATTTCGAAGAAATTCAAAAAAATCGTGACTTGAAAGTGTTGGCTTTTTAATGAAATATAAAACGATTTGTAATTTTTTTCGGCTTTAATGTGACAAAGAACTTTTTTTATTTAAAGATGATTTATCAACAACAATAATAGAGACATTTTGGTTATTTTTTATAACTTATTGCTATACATATCTTTGATTTTTAGATACTGATTAGTGTAGTCAAACCTTTTTTCAACTAAATAATTAAATTAATTTAAGACTATGTAGTAAAAAATATTGACAAACGAATATTTTTAACGGATTTTATTTACCTTTAAATTTATTAAAAGAAATTTTGAAGGAGTAAACAAGGAAAATTTAATATTTATAATTTAATGTTCAAGACATTGATTTTAGTTCAAAGTATTCTAGCTTTTCAATCATCATCAATCAAAGTCAAACTTTTTATTTATTACGAAATACGAATCTGTCAAACAAAACGTACCTCAAATAAATTCAATACTGATCATATAGATAAAGAATTTTAATCTTGTGTTTAAATAGTAACATCAGAACAAAGAAAAAGTTTATTTTCGTCGGTGTAATGCTAAAAAACATTGTTTGAAAAATTGGGTGTTTTGAGTTGTTAATACAGAAGTATAAATTTAAGCTCAGTCTATCATGTGAAAAAAAAAGCTCACATATATCGACTGTGGAAAGAAAAAAGGACATAATCACACTTATCAAAAGGCACAAAAAACGTATTTTGATGATTTTAGGCTAAAAAAAAATTATGAAATATACACGACCGTGAAGTGCACGGTGACTAATAAACTGGGTTGTCATTGACTTAGCCTAATGTTAATTAAATAAATTTTTCAAGAAAAACCTTTTTTTAGGTAATTTTTTCTGGTTGCAATTTTCACAAAGCTTTCTATTTTCAAACTTAAAAGCTAAATTTAGATACTAATTCGGCATTTTCAGTTTCCATACACTTGATAGAACGTTTTTAACTGTAGAGAACTCTTATTTCTACAACTACCTTAAGACGATTAAATGACTGAACCTTTTTATTATAAACATTTTGATCAATTATGGTTTTTTAATCTGTCCTATTGTCTACTGTCAAGTTTTTTTGATATAACGTTTGCTGGTAGTATTTCAAAGAAATATTTTAAATTAGCCAGACTTGTAACTATCTTCGTGTGCGACAAAACATCCTAAAAACTGTGTTCATGAATGTATTTTACTTTATTAATAGTAGCGTATTGATTGTATTTATTCAAATTAAATAAATGAGTATAATCTTTAACCGTTTGAATACCTCGCAAATAAATCATTAATATGTCCCAGAGATACGGAGTGCTTTTGAGAAAAATAATTTTGCCTAATATACACTCGAATTCGATATTTTAAAAACCTACATTGACTCAGTATAGATAGCACTACACATATTAATCAAAATATTGCTTATATTCTATTAGAATACCAAGTGTTTGATTTTTAAATGTCTTTGACATCCGTGTTCGCTTGCATATGTTCTGGACACTTGTGTCCGCTTTGTATTCAAGCATGTTCATATAATATAATAAAACAGTTTGTATCGTGTAAGAAACAAACTAAATATTTTTTAAACTACAACATTTTGATACAGGGAAAGGAAGATGGAGATTTTTGAATCGTTGACGTGAGGCAGTGGTTGGCAAACTGTATCTCGAAAGCCACATGTGGCTCTTTGGCCCCTTGAGTGTGGCTCTTCCACGAAATACCACATACAGTGCGATTGAAAACTTCGTGTCCCACGCGCAGAAGTCGGTTTTCGGTTTTAAAGCTTAGAGTTGGAAGAGGCAATCTCAGTGGACGTACCTCAATAAAATTGTAGACGTTTTAAATGAAAGCCAGCATAGGAGTACCCAAATCAAGGAATAAAAATTTACCTACCAAATATACCTAGTTTAAATTTCAACAATTCGACTCTCAAAAGAAATTTCAATCGTCGTATAGTTATGTCAGGTCCTATAGTGCAGCGGTAAGCATTGTGGGCTTCACGGGTTTGAGTTCCAGTACAAACAGCATTTTTTGGATCGATGTATCGATTTCTATTCGAAAGCATGTGTGTTTGTGAAGTCTAAAAATTCCCTCCCACCCTTTCCGATCCTTTAATAATTGGGTGTAGCGAGAGCAATTAGCTAACCACTTGTCTTGCCCTAGCCTTACCCTTATATCCCTACTACTTTCTTCGAATAAAAAAGGTTGAGCGACTGAGTAACAAACAGTTCTTGTAAAAAAAACCTGTTAAGATACCTCCATTAGAAGGAGATATGCTTCACATTTGGGAGCGGATATAGATAATTGGCTCAGTTGACGAATGAGCTTTCCAACCACAGACGTAGGTCAGAGCGTCAGAGCTAAGGTTGGGAAACACTGACTTAGCTACATGGTATGTGTAAATACAGTTTAATAAACGTCTTTGTCTCATATCAACATGAGTTATGAGCATTGTCAATTGATTGTCAATGGTTCTGACCTTTTAAATAAAGTGGAATAAAGTACAACGGAATATTGTGTTTTTATTAATATAATGCCTTTCCACCAAGCATTGACAGTGAACATCTTAAAAGTGAACAATTGGTACATGTTAATATCTTTCCAAAAAGAAGACTGGAAAAAATGTCAACAATAATACAAAAATACATTATAAGCCGCAGGCAGATATACGATACTTAAAATGGCTACAGAAATGGGTTGTTATCGCCAGCTGTTAAAATCAAAAAAAAATAATACTTAAATCAACAAATAAAATTTTAATCCTTATTACGCGCTGACTAACAACGTTTACAACTGGAACGAAAGCATAAAAATGGAACAGATTAAAATTTTCCAACGTGCTTAAGTTATAAAATTAGACTTGTTTTAAATTATGTCATATCTCTCTCAAGATTATTTTACTTTGTAAAATAAAACAACGATGATACTTTTTTATGTCATTTTGTCAGAGAGCAATACATTATATATTTTTTAATATAGCTTGCACTTTTTTAGTCGAAACATATTTTAAATATTTTAATTTTAAGATTCCCAGTACGGACAGTCTTTTTTCAATCGTATTTTTTTATTTCTGTTTGACGACATAGATGTTTTTGATGTCAGAAAAATCTCCCTCACATCTCCTCTAGTCCCCTCTTGCCGTATCCTTTCTATCTGTATTACTCTCTTAAAAAACAGAGCGACTGAGTAACGGACAGTTCTTGTAGAAAAACTCCTGTTGAAATACGTTGACGAGGAAAAGGCATATGCTCTAAATTGGGACCGGACATAGATTTAAATAAAATAAGATTCGTGTGAAATTTAATTTATTGCTCTATCACACGTTTAACTAATTTTACTTATACAGTTCATCGAAATCAAAATAATGTTTTATAAAATAACAAAAAAATGATTGATTGAATTGGCATTTAATTGTTAGAACTCTATTATATTAGGATAAAAATAGGATCGTATTTAGTTCTACAGTTTTATATTAATTAGTTTATATCTATTTCGGCGTTCGCCATCGTCAGAACTACGCTTAAACTTATATTCTTCTCAGCTCTATATACGAACTCCGAAGAGATATACAATGCATCATGTTATTCACTCTAATATCCTAATTCAAATAACAATTATAGTATTACACTTGTTAAATATGACTCAAGTGATTTGAAGAACGATAATAAATCTGAGTTTTTTAACTCTAGCGGCTCGGAGACTAGAAAAATACTTGTCAGCCGATGGGAGTCTTTTTTGACCCCAGTGGTTTCCGCATTATTGGCCTTATTCTTATGAATTTCAAAAACAAAAATAGTCCAAGGGCCTTAAAATATCTCTTTGCATCATTCTTCATACATTTTTTTATAAAAATCTGTGGTTTTTTAATAAATAATCATATTTTATGTTGCGCGTAAAAAAGACGTCATCCCAGCACACATGTGAATTTACAACTGACGAATGTTCTCAGCGTTCTCAGCTATCTTATTAACAATCGTTATCGCGTATTTATATAAACTACAAAAGGTCCAAAAAACTATGATATAAGAATACCTTAACTATAAACATTGTATCACCCATATTAAAATAGATATTTAAGAAAATGTTGGTATTAGGGTCGCATTTCTTGAGCTTAGAAACGGAAAAGTTAACGTAAATTATGATAAATTAAACTGATATTTATTATTAATTACATTTGTTAACTATGAATTTAGTGTTTCAAAGAACCATAAACAATATGGGATTTTTCAAGCTAGCAAGTGTTTTTATTGATCTGTTTGTTACTTTTTTATAATAAATCACATCATGATAAAGAATTAGAACGATATTAAAAAAAATGATTTTATAATAATTATTATCACAAATAAATATATTTCCTTTCTCAATGGAAGCCTAACGATTAAGCCAATCTTATTCTATTTATACTCTTAAAATGCTACTCACAACATTGCACAAATTCTCCGAATACCCAATTGACAGAAATATTGGAAAAAATACATTATTTTAGTAAAATATTTTTTTCCACGTTTAATGTTATATATTCACGATAAAAATATGAGCCGAAAAAAACTTCAAAATTTATTCCCGTTAACCTTTTCAAACATTCCATTCTCATATTTTATTTTTCATAATTACTTTTTACTTTCAACGTGAATATTAAAAATGCCTGATTAAAACCATACTTAAAGTTTAAGTGAGTTTTACAATCTTAAACCTAATCAAATATTCAAAAACTCGAAAAGTAAATTTTGATTTGTTATTTATTTTCATTTGATAAATGCAATTTAATCACAAATCAAGATATACAAAATTTACTAGAGAGACTATTTAGATTAAAATCACACTCATAAATTAATATTTTTCGACAATGCTCACAGCGTGGAGAAATAGAATAAAACGTTTCTTTTAGTTTCATTTAAATATTTTATTATTAATTAATTAATTAAATCCATTGAGGGCATCCAGGAGACTATTGATGGGTTAGGAACTAACTCAGGTCGCATTGGTCTAAAAATTAATACTAGTAAGACCAATGTGATGTGTAACCAAACCTGTCATGACTCTGATAGGACCCTTACTAGCGCGGGACAGATCATCGAGAGGGTTGACAGCTTCAGATACCTCGGCGTACATATCCCCGAAGACGGTAGTACAAAAAACGAGCTCACCATTCGTTTAGGAATGGCTGGAGCCACATTCAACTCAATGCGGACTGTCTGGGACACACAGCTGTACTCGATTAAAACCAAATGCCACTTGTTCAACGCTTGAATTCTGCCGGTAATGCTTTACGGTTGCGAATCATGGCACCTGACGAAGACTCAGAAAAACCGTATACTGAGCTTCGAGAACAGATGCTTGCGTCGGATAATGGGGGTGAGGTGGTTTGATTTTGTGAGGAATTCAGAGATAAGGGAGCGTACAAGACAGCGTCCCGTCACGTCAGTGGTTATGGAGAGACGTTGGAACTGGCTGGGTCACGTGCTGCGGATGCCTCCGGAAAGCCTCAATCCTGCCTGCCTCTTCTTTCGACCGGTGGGATTCCGGCGTCCTGGACGTCCGTCGGGTACTATCCATAGGATGTACTCGGCGGAACTGAGGGATGCTGGCATGTCATGGGAGGAAGCAAAGCTATTGGCGGGAGACAGGGAAACATGGAGGTGCCGCGTGGCGGCCATATGCTCCACATAGGGAGCGAACATGGCCAAAGAAAGAAGAAGAATTTTATTATTTTTGACATACATACACAAAGCTTAACTTATACTTGCCCGTCACCGTTTGAAGAAAAAGCAACAAGATAAGTTGTAAAAGTTCCAAAAACAAGCTAAAGCTCACAGTTCCCCATATATTAGATGGTTTAAATAAAAATCTCTTGCTCTCTTGTATGTTTGTAACAAAAGCGGCAGTTTACATAGTGCTGTAAAGCAAACGCGGTTGGTATGAAGTAGATTTAGCAAAAGTATTGACTGTGGAAAGGAAAAAGGACGTAAACCACAAATAAGAAATTTTACAGGAGACATGAAAAACGTGTTTTGATGATTTTGAGACATATTCAAATTATAAAATATACACAACCTTGAAGTGTACGGAGACTTCTAAACTGGTGTTGAATTGACTTAATTAACTTTGGTTTTTTTTACAAGGTCATCTTTTTCAAACTTAAAAGCTTAGTTTTGATACTAATTCGGCATTTGCTGCTTGCATCCTTTTGATAGAACGTGTATTAAGTTTGATAAATTGTGAATATCGAAAAAAAGCTGTTTTGAAAAAACTGTGGGTTACGTCATTTTTCTTTTTCACAGTCGATTTTAAAATAGTGAGATGTAACTAATACAACTTTTTAAAGAGGTTTTATCTAACAAAAAAAAGCGTTTTAATTGATTAACTGACATTAAAGATTATGAAAACTGCCGCCTTTGATTCCCAATCCTTCAAGTACAACCCAACGCAGCAGTTTTAAATTTATAACTACAAATATTTTTAAAAAAATCATTCAAAATATCAAAAAATATTATTCTAGCTATTTTTTTTTGTTTATATTCTGGTTATTTATAACTTTAGTTTGTTCAGATATACTGATAAAAAACTACCTGTTTATATTCCACCATCCTCAAAATGGCTTTAATCTTTCAAGCGTTTCCGCGAATACAGTCATAAAGAAAAAGTTATATGGCCCTTTATATGGGAAAAAAATATGATAGCTGAATAAATTATACGAAAAATCAGTGTCGTGGTTAAGTGTTCCTTATTTCCCCAACAAGTATCTCGTATCAAAGCACAAAGCTCACCTATGAATAACTTTTAGGCAAGATTATCGAACGGTGAAATCTGAAGGGGCTTCAAGGTTTCGTTACTGAATTTTCATAAATATTAAATAAACTTTGCTTCTCGTAGTTGAAAGCACACCTGCTTTTGACAAAAACTGAAATGTTAACACTACAAAGACGAAAGTAGCTTTAAAATTTGTACTGATTCTTTTTTTCTTGATGTATTCATTCCATAAATATTGATATGGATATTTCAAAGTGTTTTCAATCAGTTTTATTTTTATTCTGAAATAGTATAAAGGTGTAATGTAACTTAGCATTTTAGCTGCCGTAGATAATACATAGTCGTTACTCAACACGCTGGCTATAATTTGTAACTATTAATTTACTTAGTTATCGACAAGTTTACGTTTCGTTTTCGATTAGATGATTGACAAACTCTGAAAAATTGTTACTTTTTAGACACCTTATATGTTATTTAATTCTAATATTAAAGTTTCAACGTGTTTGCCCTACATATAAAGCTTGGCAGTCTCCAGAAGAGAGGCGATAGATACCACTCTGTGACAATGATTCTACGCGATCTTTACTGTTTAACTTTTCCGGTTCTAAGCTCAAGAAATACGACCCCAATACCCACGTTTTGTTAAATATCTATTTTAATATGGGTGATACAATGTTTAAAATTAGGGTATTTTTATATCATAGTTTTTTTGACCTTTTGTAGTTTATATAAATACGCGATAACGCGATCAGGCGATAAGCGATCGTTCATAAGATAGCTGCGCTAAGCGAGTCAGTTGCAATTTCATATGTGTGCTGGGATGACGTCTTTTTTACGCGCAACTTAAAATATAATTATTTATTAAAAAAACACGAATTTTTATAAAAAAAATGTATGTGAAATGATGCAGAGAGATATTTTAAATCCCTTAGACTATTTTTTTTTGAAATTCATAAGAATAAGGCCAATAATGAGTAAACCACTGGGGTCCCTAAACGATCCCCATCGGCAGAGAAGTATTTTTCTAGTCTCCGAGCCGCGAGAGTTAATTAATAAAATTTTACCTTAATTATACCCTGATAAAAAATACTTTCTTTGGGGCTTATTTTCATAATTGCATAGAAAATGGGTGACACAGAAAAAAAGTAACCACCCTATCCATCCAAGCATTGAGATAAAAATTTAATGAAAAATTCATATCGAAAGTGTGAATCTCTGACCCCACAAACTGAGTGTCTAACAATCGGTACTATATAACACTTTTTAAAAGCTTTCCAGTATTATAAGTATTCAAAAAATAGGTTAAGTTTATTGTGTTTTTTTTTAATCTATGTTGGCTCCCAGTTTTGAGCATATATGGCTTCCTAGTAAAAGTATCTCAACAGGTTTTTTGTACGAGAGCTTTTTGTCACTCACTTGCTCAAACTCTCTTTTTTGAAGAAAGTAGTAGGGATAGAAGAAAATTTCAGGGCAGGACAAGTGGTTCAAAGATCGGAAAGGTGAGAAGTAGGGAATTTTAAGACATCACAAACATCTGTTCACAAAAATGCTGTTTATACTTAGATTCAAACCTGTGACATCCGTTACGGAAGCCAACGACGTTGACCACTGCGTCATGAACACAACAATTTTGTTTTTATGTAAAAAAAAAAACAACGAGCTTAAATATTAACATAACGTTATACTATACTTCAACAACAATAAAGAAATTAAGATATTATTTCAGTGACATTTACACCAAATAAATTTTGAATGAGTGATTTTCAAATATATTACAAGTTACTTTGTAGGAAGTCAAAAAAATCACAAGCATCCGGCCATAAATCACCTCACTGATTAGTGAAAGAAACGACTTCCTTTTCTTGCCGTGCAATTAGTTCTGAGTGACTTTTATGGCGGAGCTTTTACGTGGTAGGAATAGCTTTTTCAGATAGTCATAATGCGAAGCTCAATGGCTGGCCGTTACGAGCTTTCGATTGCTTTTATGAATTTAAATAACCGTTAATCGTATAATAAAATACATTCTGCCTTAATGTATCAAGGTTTATCAAAGTGTCTCGATTCACAGCGCTTGTGTATTCTTTCATTTTATTGGCAAGATATTTATTATATAGTGTTTTTTTCTGTAATTTTCACGGTATGTTTTAAATTTTACAAAACTACTGATAAAATAAGAGATATGTTCAATGCACCATATTTTGGTATTCTTAAATAATCATTTTTTCTCAACTCCCGCGGCTCGGAGACTAGAAAAATATTTCTCATCCAATGGGGCTCGTTTAGAGACCCCAGTGGTTTCCTTATTATTGGCCTTATTCTCATGAATTTAAAAAAAAAGTCTAAGAGCTTTAAAATATATCTCTACGTAATTCCTCATACATTTTTTTTTATAAAAATCCGTGGTTTCTTAATATATAATCATATTTTAAGTTGCGCGTAAAAAATATGTCATCCCAGCACACATATGAAATTGCAACTGGCGAGTTTACCCAGCTATCTTACGAACGATCGCTTATCGCGTTATCGCGTATTTATATAAACTATAAAAGGTCCAAAAAACTATGATATAAGAATACCTTAATTATAAACATTGTATCCCCCATATTAAAGTAGATATTATAATTTGGGTATTGTGGTCGCATTTTTTGAGCTTAGAACCGGAAAAGTTAATAAATTTAATATTTGTCGGGTCCTATGGCGCAGCGGTTAGTGTTATAATTTTCCGTGATGGATCTCACGGGTTTGACTCTCAGTACGAAAAGCATTTTTCGATTTCCGTTCAAAGGCATAGGTGTTTGTGATGTTTAAAAATTTCCATCGACCCTTCCGATCCTTTAATAACTGGGTGATTAGTTACCCACCAGCTCTGTCCAAGCCTTATCCATCTATCACTACTACTCTATTTGAAAACAAAAGTGAGGTTGAGCGACTGAGTAACAAACAGTTCTCGTATAAAAACTTCTGCTGAGACACCCCAGTGAGAGCGGACATGGACTATTTTTTTTATTATTTAAACTGTAAATTGTTTAAAATTGAAAATGACGATAAAATTTAAAAAAAATATAGGTCCAAAACAACAAAATAAACATGCTTTTAAGCATACAAAAACATATGCTACAAATACTGGTTTCTAAGTATTTATATTTAAACAACGATTTCAGGTAACAACTTCACTAGGGGAAAATCGATATGACGTTTAGTAAAAGTAATGGTTAAATATCTTGTCTTGCGGATTTCAACATCATACGATCCTATGAAATACATTATTGGTTTCTATAACACGATTTTTTTTATTTGGTCTTTCCAAACATTAATTAAATGAATCAACACACTCCGTGGGTAGAATAACGATTATTTGTTACTCATAATAACATCCTTGATGATAATGGATGTCACGCCATTGACTCATAGAGGAAGGTTGACGAACGTAGTTAATAGACAGGCTTTTACGCTCACTTCCTGTAAATATTTTTTTCTGAGGTACTTATATAATTTTTAAATCACACAATAATTTGAGATTGAATGTGCAGTAAAACCCCCATTTACACTAAAGTCGGTACAGTGTAATTCGGGGTAGTGTAATTGGGGTAGTGAATCTCATACAAAATTAGGGATTTGTTTTTTTCCGAAAAAATTAGTTTTGCAAAAAAAAAAAATATGGACGAAATATTTAGTGACTAAGTGATGAAATACAAAGCGCGCCAAAATCCTGTATAGCCTGGCACGTTTCGAACACACAGACGCTAGCCAAAATTTGACTGTGTGCGCCGCACAGACGACCGTCTCGTAGCAACGACAATGGAATGCGATAGTGCAATTGGGGGATTTGCGGCGAATATTTCAAGCCAGCGCGTAATTTGGAGTGGTGTATTTGGGAGTTCCACTGTACTATCTTTTAACCAAAAATATTTGTATCAATCGTACATAACTTTTCAGCCAATTTCACGACATTATTAATAATCTGAAAATAAAAAAATACGAACAGTAAAAATTAGCAAATATTTAGTTGAGTTAAGCTCTGGCGAAAGCATACGCTGAAACAGCTATCAACAGTATCAAATATTGTTTACCGTATTGCAACGGAGTTCTACCAAGTAAATTCCCATTCAATCAATAAAAAATACAGATTCGATGGTAACTTTGAAGAAGTTAATTTTTAATATAAAATTAAAATTGATAACTTTGTTTTTGCGCTTGTTGTGCTACAGCTTATGACACGTGTTTCGCCTCTTTGAGAAGCATCATCAGACTATCGCAACGTTCACGAATAAACTGTAATTGCAGTATAAGTTTTGATGATGGTATACGGCGAAATAGCTACCAACAGAATTTTAAGAAAATGTAGATTTAAATAACTTACAAATCGTTAGCGTAAATTCTACCAAGTAAATGTCAATGCAATCAATAAAAAAATATGTATCTAATATAGGCCTCTTGGAGTACTACAGCTTGTGACTCATGTTTCGCCTCTTTGAGGAGCATCATCAGACTATCAAAACGTTCAGAAATAAGCTGTCACTGCAGTATTAAAAAACATTTGATTTTCCATGTTTTAAAACATTTTTCTTGTTTAATCCAACAATAATCCATTAACGTAACATTAAAAAATGGTTTTTGCGGAGAAATTATATTTTAAGCGGTGAATATAATTTTAAACGCAAATTTGTTTTCAAATATAAAACTTGTCACAAACTTTTCGCTTTTAATTTCGCAAACAGTCGTTCAGTCGTTTTCCGCTTTCCTCCAAAGAGGAAATTCATGTCGTTTGCATTTTCATTTTTAATGCTGAAATTTCATTTTTTTAGAATTCAGTAAAAAAAATATTTGAATTTGGTGTACCTTAATTAACTCTTGAATTGAAATAGAAAACACGTTACAACGGAAAAATACTGCGTTTGAGTGATAGCTTTGATAATTATTTATTATATATTTTTTTTTAATTACTGCCATCTAAGAATCTTTACACATAATAAAATTAAAGTTAAAGACATAATAAATAGCAATTCAAAAGATCTAACTTGTTTTGTAATAAACAAAAAGTAGCCAATCGACATTTTTAATAATTATTTTATATTATGAATGGGAACTTGTCCCAAATATTCTAAAATGTATTATAATAAAGAGATTTAACTGTAATTTGGCCAAGTATTTTTTTTATTTTTGCAATGAGAAAGGAACTATGTTAAAAATATTTGTTTTGCTCAGTCAACAAGTTATGTCACAAGGATAGATAACATTTTTTATTTATATTAAGGATCTAAAAATATTCTAAAACTTTCAAGCTTAATATCTCCATTCTGCAATATTGCAGTTAGTTCTCTATTGTTAAAGTTATCACTAATGCTAAAATATCTTAACGGATGCTTCTATTTTTATGAGAACTGTTTGTTATTCTCGTTTATGTATTTATACATATATACAAATTTTAATTAAATGAAAATATATTTGGTATAACAGTTAATGCCAATTCGCCAATTCTTCTAAAGTAGAGAGATAATACGAGAAAAACTCAATGAGAATTTATTGCAATTTATTGAGATCCCAAGACCCACGTCTTAGGTCTTAGGTCTCAAATTTGAACCAAGACCCACTTGGTTGGTAGAGCAAGCTCTTACCAACCAGACCACAGTGGGCGATAGTATTTATCCAAACCCTCTTTTTTAAAGAGAGTTTGGATAGAATGATAGGTGTTGGATAGGATTAATGGTATACTATTAACTCTCGCTTAAATCCGTTATTTTAGAACTGAAGGGAATTTTTATACATCGTAAATGCTTTCAACCAGAAATCGTTGAATTGATTGAAAAAAATATTTTTGTACATGAACTTTAACTCGTGAGATTGACACGGTAAGATTATTGGCACCCGCTTTCACTAGCACTTTTGTGAGGATAACTGGCAGGATTTAAAAAAAAAGGTGTAATTAAATTAATTTTGTTTGAATTTCGTTATTAGGTAACCTGTAATATCAATTGTTTATTGTTAATGGCCTTAAATGGCAACATTGTTTTTCGATACCGATGTGATTTATGTTTTTTTCTTTCTTGCTCTTTGGGACACAAACCGTATACATCGTGTGTGGGGATTACTTCCCGGTCTCTGGAAAGTGGTTCCAGAGACCTTAAGTTGTAAATTGAATTCTTTTTCTTTTGTGGTTTTGTTTTTTTTCGAGATGAAAGAAATAATATTATTCCGTTTCGACGAAAATTAAATTCCATTTTGTTCTCTGCGCAGAGCTTAACGTCATTTTTTATTTTTACATTTATAAAATCGTGTGAGCAAGCTAGGTTGTATAATAGTTATTGTGTATTGTAATAATTCAAAATTTTGTTTGTTTAAGTAATAAGTACGGTGATTGCAAGTTCTTAAATAAACGTTTTCGTGATAGTAGAGCGATGTTTGATTTAATATCAACCTACCTGTGGACTCCGAGTTAAGGCCAGCAGTATTTGTCGTAATAACTTTTATTAGTGGGGATTTATTCTTGGGGCTTAACATCGTGAACAATAGTAGAAATTTCTAACAATAAATGAAACTCGCTCAAAAATAAATTACGAGTGTTGTCAAGATCTGTCACGGAAGCCAATGACGTTACGAACCTGACACATAGATTAGTACTATTATTGTAAGAATATAAAACAGATCAACATAAGAAATATCATCTTCTTGTCACAATTATCAAAAAACTACATCTTATAATCATAATAAAAATGATTGAATTTTGTTTTAAATCAGTTTATATTTCGTGCAGTCTGACATTGAAACGACCTATTGTAATCAATTACAAAAAACAGTCGTCTGGCTAATATCAATCGAAGTAAAAAGTTGAAAAATATCCAATTACTTTCCGCGACAATGATAAGTGACGTATTAAAAGTTGAAAATTATAGAAATTTAACAACGTAACTAGAATTTTTTATTTCTGTTTTATGTTTTATTCACTCGTCGCTTATTAACTTTGCGTGCTACGGCGTTTTGCATGAGTTTTTTTATTAAATTAATACTGTCATTTCGCGATAATGGATCGCCTGTTCTGTGTAACAAATGATGAGTATTGATTATCAAATTAGGCATGGAATTAATCATTTTCATTTTTTTAATTCGAAAATACGTACGTAAAGTATATAGCGATACCTTATTCTTAAAATAAGTCAAATAAAAATAAACATATAAAATAAATAACAATTAAAGAGCGTTTTTCTATTAGAATGCGTTTAAAATACTTGATTTAAGCATAACCATTCCTGATTTACAATACATAAAATGCAATTAGTATAAAAAGGTGTTATATTAAACCCCCGATTTAACATTTTTCTAATGACAGTAATAAAGAAATCTTCAAACAGTACCAAAATTTATGTTTAATTCTTTAACAACCTATAAATTTTTTTTAGACTTTTTTATGAAAGAATATCGACTGTGGAAAGGAAAAAGAACGTTTTTTGATGATCTTAGGCTAAAGGAAAATTATGAAATATACATTACCTCGAAGTGCACGGTGACTGATAAACTGGTTTTTTATTGACTTAGCCTAATATTAATTTAATAAATTTTTCATGAAAAACCTTTTTTAGGTCTTTTTTCCTGGTTGCAATTTTCACAAGCCTTTCTTTTTTCAACTTTTAAAGCTAAATTAAGATGCCAATTTGGGATTTTCAGCTTCCATCCTTTTGATAGAATGTGTGTCAAGTCGTATATATTGTGATATCAGGCATTTAAGTTGTGAGTTAGAAAAATTGGCAAAACGAGATTTGAAGTAAGACTATTTATGAGTGAAACGAGAACTATTTAACAAAAAAGCTCAATCAGTATAAATTTGGGACGGGCCCAAAATATTTAGACGATAGATCGAGAAAATCGGTAAATCGGGTAACGATTAATACGTGATCATTTAACAAGGCTCTTAAGGGTGTTTTGCCGGGACTATGAAAAGAATAATACAAGAAGGGTAGATCGAGGTTCCAATATTTATTATTTTTTAATACACTGCCTTTTTCTCAAGTGAACACATTAATAGTAACATTTGATACTAACTGATCCATATCAATTACGTTAACAAGAATTATATTGAGCAATCCACTTATATTTTTGTATATAAACGATACAAATTGTTTACTACGCGTCAGTTCAAGTGCATTCGTGCACTTGAAAAGCCTGAAGGTGCCTGGTCGTTAGCGACAAAGCTCATGGAAAAGAACAAAATTCAAACAATTCAAATTTGATACTGAAATTCCACCAAACACCTTCATTCGAAATTCTAAATTACACCACTTAATTCTTTCAGTAGATCTTAAAATTAATAATTAAAATCAACAGTTACATATCGACTGTGCAAAGGAAAAAGGACGTAACCCACAGTTTTTCCAAAACAGGTTTTTTCGATTATCACAATGTATAAAACTTGATACACGTTCTATCAAAAGGATGCAAGCTGCAAATGCCGAATTAGTATCTAAATTTAACTTTTAAGTTTGATAAAGATGACCTTGTAAAAAAATTAAAACCAAAAAAAAGGACTGAAATAAAGGTTTTTCCTGGATAATTTATTCAATTAATATTTGATTATGCCAATTAAACACCAGTTTAGAAGTCTCCGTGCACTTCAGGGTTGTGTATAATTCATAATTTGCATATGGCCCAAAATCATCAAAACACGTTTTTTGTGCCTCCTGTAAAATTTGATATGTGTGGGTAACGTCCTTTTTCCTTTCCACAGTTGATATGGTGGAGCACGCTTAATTTTATCGATCTGAGTGCTGTTTCAGTATAGAGGTCCTCAACACGTTCTTTTAGAGGTATGTCCTAAAATGAAAATGGACAAGGTGAATTTTGGAAATGGGTGACTTAATTATGTGTAGGTTACGTCCTATCTCCTTTCCACAGTCGATATAGTGATGCACATGATATTTCTTTGATAAAATATTCAGTGTATTTTCGTACGTACATTTTGCACTTGCTCATAGAGCGCCTGAAATTTCCGTGAAATAATGCATATTCGAGTGACCTACTAACAACGGATAAGTACCCCTGAGGGTGGAGGCTAAGCAAATGGATTGTACCTACATTCCCAACTAATAGCATGTACATAAGATTAACGCGGAGTACTGTAAGCTCAAAATATTTAGTCTGTAAATAGTTTTGACGTGGGAAAATTGATTGGCTGGATTGTTTTATTATTTACTAGCTGACCCGACGAACTTCGTACCGCCTCAGAATCAATAAATGTTGTAATAAAAATAATAAAACATTTTTAGTACTTTTCCCACTAAATAAAATTTATTTGATCAGGACCGGTTTCGCTCATCGCGAGCATTATCAACTGAGTTATTATCATCTGAGCATTATCACCAGTTAATAATGCTCGCGATGAGCGAAACCGGTCCTGATCAAATAAATTTTATGTGGAAAAAGTACTAAAAATGTTTTATTATTTTTATTATATTGCCATTCCACCAAGTATTGACAGTGAACACCTTAAAAGTGAATAAATGTTCTGTTAACTTGATAACTTGAAGCATGATGACTACCGAGTCAACCTTCAGTTGTAAATTGCGCGGTGGCAAGCCAGGCAGATCCATTAAGTTTAAAAATTAAGTTGGATAGTTGGTTGCTTCGTCTTCGTTTGTTACACGGTCGATAGATTTAAAGGAATGCAGTGGACCAACGATTTGATTTTGAATTGTAAAGTTTAAATGATCCACATTTTTGTTCTTTGCCGCAAGAATTGCTCGTTCATTCAACCAATTGTGATTTTTGTGATAAGATGTTCGGGAACATTTTGTTGAATGAAGTAAAATTGCAAAAATTCGGCGGAAACAAAATCAATCCGTTCGATTCGTCGACAGGAACACCCCCGTTACCGATAGTCAGCAATTGCTTCGGGAGATAGATCGTTTAGCAATGCAACTCGCATGTTTGTCGTCAGCTGAAGATTCTTTACATAGCGCCAGAGTCGTGAGAAGCGGTAAATCTTGTAATGACTGGTAGTGTTTGGTGGAAATCGCCAGATAGTAGAATCATTGCACAGATATTTCATACTTTGATTGAGTGCTTCCAATGCGCATTTGTGCGCCATTGTCCATTCATCCCAGGTGATGATTATACTTGCTACCAAAACTTTGGTCATTGGTGAGTGTTTCGCAATATTGCATGTCAGTTTTTCAGTCGTTTAAAGCAGTGCTCCGCAAGCGGTGTGCCGCGAGGCGATGCTGGGTGTGCTGCGGCGCGAATCTCTAATAAACGAAAAAAAAAATAGTTTGGTCGATACTACAAACTATTTCTGATGACACTATCATAGAGAAGCAGAAATAATTATTTTTTGGTTGAAAGAATATGTTATATGTACAGTCTGCGCAAGAATGTTTCGCGCACCTTGCGAAAGTTCGCTAGATTTGAAGGAATGTAGTGGACCAACGATTTGATTTTGAATTGTGAAGTTTAAATGATCCACATCTTTGTTCTTCGCCGCAAGAATTACTCATTCAATCAACCAATTGTGATTTTTGTGATTAGACGTTTGGGAACATTTTTTTGATGAAGCCGTCCTTCGTTGAGACGAAATTGTTAAAATTCGGCGGAAACGAAATCAATCTGTTCGATTTGTCAACAGGAACACGGTCGTTACCGACGATAGTCGAAGATCGTTTTCAAGCTTAAATCATTTTTCTCTTCTCCTTCGGGGCCGAGTTAATAATCCTCAAATTCTCATGACTATTAATTTATATGCTCCCAATTTATTCTTGCGTGGGCGTAACTATGAGCAAAAACTTTTATTTCTGAAAACTTATACCTCGCTTAAGAGGTTTAAATCACCAGTTCCAAGGGCCCTTAGATTGATCAACGCATTGCCTAGAGAAGTGGACATTTTTAGTGATAGTATTTGTGAACTGTTTGTAAAATTTCACAATTTTATTTTTTATGTTGATTTTGATTCTGATATATTATGTAGTTTTATTTTATATTTTGTCTTATTATATTTTTCAAGTACATGGCGAATTGGCGTCAGCTGTTATGTCATGTACTGTAATTTTAATTTTGAACAATGAATAAATAGATAGTCAGCAATTGCTTGGAGAAATCTTCGGCAGATGGATCGTTTAGCAATGCAACTCGCATGTTTGTCAATTATTTGAGGCAAGCGTTTATTTCATCGGCAGCGGTTGATCTATCTACGTGGCTGCTATTCCAGAAGAAGAAACTGTTACAGCAATTTTTTTATCTCGCATGAACAGTGGCCATAATCAATGACATGAAGAATGTCTTCCCAGCTCCACCGGGCGCATCGAGGAAAAATAAGCCACCATTTCCATCATCAATTACCTTCATTAACGTATCGCTAATTTCCTTCTGTTGAGGGTTCAACAGTGGTACATTCGTTCAAACTGATTGGTTCAATACATCTCGATCATATTCACGTTCACGTTCCAATTCTCGATTGAAAGCGTCGTTCATTCCACGATCTGGCGTTGGCATTCCTAACTTGACTACCAAACTGCCGCACATGAGGTAACACATGTCTTCGATCTAAAGCAAAGCCTGGTTATGTATCTCTTCATTCACCTCGAGATCGGGATTCCCCAAACTGACACGAATTCGATGCAAAATGTATTCGGACATGTCATCCTTGTACTTGTTCCACAGTTCACGGGGATTCGATGGGAAGCATGTCAAAATAATGATAGAAAATAATGTACGTATCTGACTTGGAGATTCAGAAACAATTTCTTCAGCGATTGTAATGAGTATCATTTTCAAGCAAATTGAGCTGTTGACATGCAAGTAGAAGCATTCGTCATTTTTCGGATGAACTGTGTACATGCGACCAAGAGCATCAGTAGTCATTCGGATGAGCAGGAACCGCATCGCCTTGCTTTCGACGTTAAAATTTCTTCGATGTAGCTTTCCAAGTGTAATAACGTGGCATCTCAAAGTAGAGCAACGTTCGTGCAAACAGCGTAATATTTTTGTCAAAAAAATTATCATACCTAATTAAAAACATAACCTTATTTCAACATTATCCGATTTTATTTCGTTTTCATTTTATATCATCGATTTGTTTTATTCTAATCCATACTCTAAATTTAAAATTATTTAGAAGTCAATCGTATGCAAAAGAAGCAAAAACAAATGAATTTTGGAAAAATTGCCACCTAGCGGATGAAATCTGCATACAAACGACATTTTCATTATTTCAAGTTGTTCGCCATTTGAAAACTGTATGAGAATATTAATTTTCTTCATAATTTCTTTGCCGTGATATTTTTCCGATGTTTTGATGCTTATTCTGCTATTCTAGGCGGTTACGAATGTAATAAATCAAAGATCATTAAAATCCGAGCTGTTATTCTCGAGATATACGTGGTGTAACAAACCCCACTTTGTTTTATATATATAGATAGATTTAAACGAATTTAAAATAACAACTCTATCTATAGAATAAATGGTTTATTTATTTAAACAATCTTAATTTTATCAACACTTCCCTTTACTATTCAAGAAAGTATTTATATTAATAAAGATCGATTATCTACAGCTTGTATATATAAAAAAAATACACTGCAGCATCTGAAGCGAGCATGGTTAAAAAAAATCGATATGTTCTCCCTTTTCAGTAGAACACCTTTACACTGAACTCCCCATTTACACGGTAGATACGCTCAACGCGATACCGAGTAAAGAAAAAGTGTAAACAATTATATTAAAATTTAAAATTTGTGGTAGATAGGTTTCCTTGCATAAAAATAAATTAAGGATATCAAAAAATTAAATTCATTATCGCTTATTGTATCTTAATGTTATATAAAAAATACTTTAAAAAAATCAAACGTAACAAAAATTATTTACTATCACTATGAGACAATAGACGAAGCCTTTTACGAAAATTTTGAATGACATATCTCTCATCTCTTGAGATATCCAGAAACTGTGTAATATTTCTGTCCAAATTTTTAAATGAATAGTCGATTTATTTCTCTTTTTTTGCACCGTGTTATTTCTAAATCGTCTTAAAACAGAGTTCAGTATATTTTAATCGTTAAGTTGGTGTATTCTATTCAAATCAATGTTATGCGTTATGCGTAATAATTCATCGAGCTAACCTTCTTGCTGAGTAAAACTATTATCATGTTGAAATGAAAATAATGATTTCGATACCCACCGCTCAAAAGGTTTATCATCTTGATATTGAATTGATATTCATCGTCTCTTTGCCAAAACATTAGCGAGTATTGCAATGCATTGTATGAACGGTGTGCTTCGTATCCAATATCGTTTAAATACTATTTCACAGAAGTTGCGCCACATTATAAACTAATTAAAATACACTGTTCCCGCTATGAGCCATGAATCCCGTGTTTGACCATAATTGGATAAATAGATTTTTACATCAGAATGATTTATCGGAATTAAAACCTAATAAAAATCGATGAAAACTCAAAATAACGGCGCATGTATACCAGAGATAATAATGTATACCTACATAGCGAGCAGTCAACTGTCAAAGTATAATGTAATCAATGCCATCTGGTGGATTTACTGGAAAACAGCATACAACGTGTCATACAATGTCCACGTTCCATTTGTATTTTTCAAAAAAACAAATTGTATGAGGACATTTATTTTCTTAATAATTTCTTTCCCGTGATATTTTTCCGATGTTTTAATGCTTATTCTGCTATTCTAGGCGGTTACGAATTTAATAAAACAAAGATCATTAAAATCCGAGCTGTAATTCTCGAGATATACGTGGTGTAACAAACCCCACTTTCTTTCATATATATAGATATGACAGCACTCTGTGATTAATATTTTTACAATTTCTAGTATCGATTTTCAATTTACTACTGACACAATGATTGTGTCAGTAGTACTTTTGTTGGATTCTGTGGTAACTTTGTGAAAGTTCATTTTAATATAAAATAACTTAAATTATTCTACGTATTGTGCTACAAACTGTGACACGTGTTTCTCTTCTTTCAGGGGCATCTTCAGACAAACTACTATTACAAATGCATCATTCAAATCAGTTGCATCAATTGGGACGGGTTAAACCGTTGGGCAATAAATTTAACAGTGGCGAACCACCTGTTTTATTCAAGATATTATTTAATAATATTTCTTTATTGTTAATTCTTTCATTTATTTCTAAAAAAACTTTTAACCCGTCCTAATTGATGCAACTCATTAGTTAATCATTTCTTAATGTAAATGTCATTCGTATCATCATTATTGTTTGTTTGTTTTTCTATCATCCTCTCCTTGCCTCCCATTTTATTTTATTTTTATTTTTATTATATCAGAATAGTTAAATTAAAATCATTCGTACTTAAGCAAGCATTCGTGAAAGTAGTCTGTCTGACGATGCCTCTGAAAGAGGCAAAACACGTGTCACAGTTTGTAGCACAATACGTGGAATAATCTAAGTTATTTTGTATTCAGTAGTAAGTAAACATTCGCAAAAAAACACTTAATACATAATTAATTTCAAAGTAATAGTTTTTATTTGAAATCATACTATCATTATGTAACCCAACTTGTCAACTGATGGGTAAAACCTTTTGAGATAGTCATAAATAAATTATTGTTTGCAAATATTTACCGAAAGACAGGAGCACCCCTAATTATTCATTCAGGGCTTAAGAGGATATAGTACCTTTACGCCTGAAAACAGAGTAAATCGATCGTTTGCCATCGACGAAATCTCGTGAACCGTTCACTTAAAAAAAATTTTTTTTCAAATATTACATTTTCCAAACGCTTTTTTACACTATTACATTTTTTTTTTCATGAAAATAGTCATATTTTCAAGAATAAAAGCCAAACAGTTTACACAGAATTTTTCAACTGCTTTCGTTTTGATCATTTTCAGAGTTTATTGTAAGGTACCGAAGTTTAATGTCTTAGAAAGAAATGCAGATAAAGGTTTGTTTAAGAAAGTGATTTGAGCAGAATTTCCAATTTATGTAATATAATGATTGTACATCTATTTGAAATGTACCATTTTTCCCACTTTTTCTGACTGATTTTTAAAGCATAATTGGATCATAAATACTTCTAAAAAAAATTGGAATAATAAAACATTTTATTGTTTACATTTAAAAGCAAAAAAAAAATTAAAAAATTGTCATACCAATAAATAATAACTATTTTTCGGGGATGTGTTTTTCTTGCCGTAAATTTCGCAAACCCAGTCAGTGTGAGAAAGACGTTCGTACTGAGTGCACGTACCACATATTACTCTGCATTAACTTAAAACACTGGTCATACAAATGAATCGAAGAAATGTATTTTTTATTTTGCGATAAAAAAGGTGTTGCGCAAAATAGCGGTTAGGGTTAGGGTTGCTCAATGCGCTTACAAATAATATTATTATTTATAATACAATAATGTCTTTTCCAATAGCGATTATTTTAAAGACCAGTATTTAGCTTAATGGATAAGCATTTTGAAATATTTATTTGCTTTTAAAAAGAGATTCTATTCAATATAATAGTAGCAGTAGTTGAATAAAAAGATTTTTCACATTAGTAGTTTTGAATCATTTCTATATTTCAAAAGATTTTTGCTAAAAAAACAAAGTTCGTCATCTAAATCGAAAAAAAACTTGAAAATTATTAGATAAGGTAAGATATTAACAGTAAATATTTTTTAAGAATCATTATACAGATGGTAAACCATGTTTTTTTGCAACGTAGAGTTTTTATCAGGAATTTTTTCAATAATTTCATTTTAACTTATATGTATGTGTACCATCAGATCATCTTTAGTCAGCCAAGTATGAAATGTTAATTCTTTTGACTATTTTGTTTACATACACATCATTAAATATATTTTTTTTCACGACTCCGGCCAAAATACCGCGACTCCGACTCCACAGCCCTGGTTTTTTTAATTGAATACATTTTTCTACCGTCAAACTTGTTTTTTTTAAGTTATAATTGAATAAAACAGAATGCTAGAAAATATTCGAAATTGATATATGACAAATATATATACATATGTATGGATACATAATAAACTTGTGAAATATATTAATTCATACATTTAAGTCATTTTTTGTACCACCCAACAAAGTTAGTCCGATGCAGCCGATATAACTTAACGACTTTAATTTATCTATTATATTAAATGATTGAAAACCATATTTTTTCGATAACTTACCAAATTATGTAACAATATTATACCTACAATACATTAATATTCAAATCAATCACATGGTTTGAATTACTTTTAATATTATTAGTATTATGTTTTTTTGTCACAGCCCTGAATGTCGAACTTGTATATTGGCGAGAGAAAAAAAGTTCCCAAACATTATACAAAAATACGAATATATTTATGCAATTGATATAAATTATACAAATAACTTTTTTTGATCAGGCATACTATTCATTTAGTTTCTTCCTTATTGAATTAGTGTTAGGCTATATAAAAACTTGAAGTAAAAATAAACACATCATAACATTTGGTTATGACTTTAAAGACATGCATGGAGTATGAATATTTTCGATAGTTTCGGCATTCACTAAAGACAAAATCATTTTATAACAAATTAACAAATAAACTTTGTCATTCCACTAATTGTTTACAAATTGTAACACGTTTTTGGCTTTTTCGAGAAGCGTCTTCATACCAACTATCTTAAAGCTATTATAAGTTAATGAAATTTACCTTTATTCTAAGTAATCAGTGGAATAACTAAGTTTTCTGATAGCAAACATGTTTTTATTCCGTGAATTCAGTATATATATTTTTTTTTTTTGAAAATGATTACAAATATCCTCCAAGATAGCTTAGATGTCAAACAAGAAATATAAGACATAGTTAATATAATTTTCAGAAAATCCACTGTCAGAACTATGGCGTGAACCAGAAATAACTATCAACTGAAATTTATATTTATTTTAGAACTCAATACTTTTTCCATTTTAATCTTATGATGTCAATATTTTTTATTCAACAGAATGTTTTTAACTGTATTCATATTAAAATCAATATCATAACAAATAGGTTATACAAAATTAAAAATAAAAACAAATTCTTTCAATATATTAGAGAAAGTTTGAGAAATTTGTATTGTATGGTTTATCTTGTTTATTTCTTTTATTATTTCGTTTGACAAAACACCGTCTCTGATTTACATTTATTAAATACGATGGCTTACTGTTGCTATCAATAACTCATATGTAGCATTATAAGTCATTTTCACGGTATATATAATTAACGCATTGTTTCAGTTACATATAATTTTTGCAACAGATATTTGGGGAAGTAAATTAGATTGTCAGTCTTTGCTACGAAGATACAAAAGTACTTACTGATTTTCGTCAATAACAAATTGTTTTATATGAAAAACCCTTATTACTGTCTAAATATCCATCCGTGTGTTAGGTGGTATTGCTATTTTTGTAATGAAATATACAAATGTTTTGCTTGTTTTGATACTGTAAAAATACGTATTGTGGTGGTTACTTATTTAAGTCAGTGCAATATTTATGCTGTAGGTCAAATTTAAGTTTTGCAATCCTACTGAGTCGCCTTAAAGATTGATGAGCCTTTGATGATGAGATCTCAATGAGGCAATCGAGTCTGTCAGATGCCAAACCTTCATCAATGAATCGAATTTTTATATTTTACCATTAGAGGTTTAACGATTTTATTACTGGGTAGATGAATTTTTGATTATATGTGTTTTTAGGGGCTAGAGAAATTTTTCATTATTGATGCTTAATTTACACAGTCATTTTTTTTGTTTTTATCCATGTCCACTTTCAATGTGGAGCATATTGCCTCCTAATGAAGGTATCTCAACAGAAGTTTTTTCTACGAGAACTGTTTGCTTAATCAGTCGCTCAACCACACTTTTTTTTTCAAAGTGAGTAGTAGGGAAAGAAGGATAAGGCTAGAGCAGGACTAGTGGTTAACTTATCTCTATTGTTAAGCCCAGAAGGATCAGAAAATGAGAGGAGTGAAATAGTGTAAATTGACATCACAAACACCCAGTCTTCGATCACAACTTAGAATTTGAATTTGAGAATTACTCAATGAAAACAGAAAATAATATGAATATAAAGACGTCGGGAATTGAGAGGTCGTATGGCGCAGCGATTATCGTTGTTGGTTTCCGTGCCGGATCTCACAGGTTCAAGTCCCAGTACGAACAGCATTTTTTCAATTATCAAGGCATGCGTGTTTATCTAAAAAAAATCCCTTTCATTGAGCGATTAGTTAACTACTATTCCTTTCTAGGGCATCCAATTCTGAACCCTTTTTGAGATCCCGAGATTGAACATTTAGCATAAAATTGTGTATGAATTGGGATTAGGAATTGAAAAGTTTTTGCTCGGGGATTTTTTAACCCTTTATAGGGCAAATTAATTATTTTGGAATTTTAATTTTAATCATGATACTTTAAAATACTTATTGCCAACATAAAATAAATTTGATAAAAAAAAAAATATTTCTTAGTTTGTCAGAAAAACCAATTTTTTCATCGGTCAATATATTAACCAATGATTGTTTAGCGTCATGTTGGAAAATAAACTTAAAAAATGAAATAGACAAATATTCTTTACAAAATTTAAGCAATTTGTTGCCGATTTCAAAAACCCAGGAATTTAGGGATTTCATAAGGCGAAATGTCGTGAGATTCTTTTAGATCTTCCGAAAATTTCGAATCCAAAAATTTTCAATCTTACTTTTTTTTAGTCCTCGATCAACTTTCTCTTGTTTTCTCAATCCCAAATCCCTGGATAAGTGCTGTTACAATATAGAAATTTCTGGATCCTGGATCTCACGCTTGGAGGACTTTGTCCTCTTCTAGTCTCATCCTACTATCTTTACTACTTTCTTCGGAAGAGAGAGGCTGAGCGACTAAGTAAAAAACAGTTCTCATAGAAAAGGTTAAAAGCTATAAGCTCCAAACTGGGAGCGGACATGGAAAAAAAAAAGATGTTTATCCTTGCACTTGAACGCCTCGAAATGGCGAAGGGTAGAATCCGATTCAATAATTATATATAATTGATCAAAGAATAAAAATGTAATGAATTGATTTTTAATATGCATACAATTTAAAGTGTGTTCTAAATCAGTTTATATGTCGAAGTGTTGCCGATTAAAATCAATTAAATTATCACAATCAGCTTTTATTAGGACGTATTTTGTGAGTAAAACCAAAAGTATGACACTTTTTTGTTAAATTAAAGGTTTAAAAATGTAGTTAATTAAACCAAAACTCTTTCTAAGGTATCAGCAAACTCACTTGCAAGTTCAATTGTTGCATCATAGTCGAAGTGAATGTAGACAAACACAGAGTGAAGAGTTACCATTTTGTTCACTTACTAAACTTTATTAAAGTTTTGTTCTTACGTCGTTTCACAGCGTAATATTCACACTGGAAACTGCAAGGGGTAAAATTAAAAGTTTAATTTTGATATATTTAACTAAAACTTGAGCAGTTGTAGGTTGTAGCCAAAGTTAGCATTAGTTTGAGTTTCAGGAAAGTTACTCAGAAGAATAAGCCCAATAAGACTTTCGGGTTAAAGTATCAAAAACTTACCTTTCAAGCAAGTTAGTGGAAAACTTAAGTTAACAAGAGCTTTCATCAAAAAATCTGGTGAGTAGTGCATTTAATTTAATAATTGGTTTATTCTTTTTTGAAGGAATGAATCAGATTACCCAATAAAATAAATCTTTTAATTTAGTGTGTTTTTAATTTATAGTGTAAGATATAATAAAAAAAACGTACATCAATTCAACATAACGAACTGGATAAAATTCTTACACACGTATTTTTTACATTCCTAATTGACAAGTCTCAAATTAAATTTACACACTAAGCAATGGGTGAAGAATATTAGTTTCAATGTAGAAAAAATACGTAAAGCTTTATAAATATGCAAAGGTTACCAGTGCAATGTTTTAATAAAAATATTCGGAGAGAAATTAGATTAACAAGACACCCACTTGTTTTAAAATATGTGATACATTTAAAGTTTCTTTAAGACTAACTTTTTTTACTACAAGATAACTTTGGTTATTTCGTTTTGTTTGGTTGGTGTCTTACACTTAGTTGTAGGGCCTTATGGATTACTCCAATTGCCCTTTCGTCTGATGTTGGGGTTTCCCCTCTTTTTAGTGTTGGTTCCTGTCTCTTTTTTTTATATATTTTTTTTTATTTTAATTTTTTGATCCCATATTATTTATTTTTTTAAATATGAGTGAGACAGGATAGTCATGTGTATTGTATTGTTTTTTTTTTTGTTTTTATTAGTTTTTTTGGGATACAGGTGATACAGTTTACAAAAATAATGAAGAAGAGGATAATACAATGAGCAAAAGTAATAAAAAAAAAAAAAAGAGAAAAAGAGTACAGTAAAAATAGAAAAACAAAAATATAATGATAAAAGATAAAAGAAAGAAAAAGCGTGGGGGGTCATGGTTGTTGGCAAGTCGACGTTTTGTTGACGTTGGTTGACACTGTAGGGTGATTCATTAACCTCGAGCAGCATTGTTATTTTTTTTTTTTTTGTGGGGAAATGCTTGTCTGTTTAGTTTTTTAATTTTTATTTTGATTTTAGGATATATTTTATGATTTATGAATATAGACCTAAATTTTTTATCAGTTAATTACACCCAAAGCTTTTAAATCATAATAAATATGATATGAAGGATAACATCGAATTTTGAATAAGTCTGTTGAATGTAGTGCAAAGTGCACTTAAGCGACACAGGTCGTTACCACCGTAGCTTTCCTATACAAACGAACCGAGTCTTAATAATTACTATCACCGTCAAAGTTATTTCACACATTTGTATCCGGTGACGTTAATGGCTCTCCAGCTAGTCGACGTAAGTATCATTCACATTATATATAGATCAATAAATCATGATATATCTCCGACTGCTAAAACAACTTAAATGTTCAGCTCAAACTAGAGTACTTCAGAGTCTAAATACTTAATGGTCTTAGCTATGTATACGAATTAAAAATGCATAGTTCACGAACGAAATAATTCAAACGATCCCTGTATGATTAATCTGAGTGAGAGTCACTATTTTACCTCCATGCAAATTTCAATCATTTATTATTTTGTAATAATAAAATCGAGAAGTTTTTTCAACGTACTGCCTTTTTCAGAACAAAAACGGTAACTAACAAATTATGGTATCCCTTACTAACAATTTTTAACTCTCGCGGCTCGGAGACTAGAAAAATACTTCTCTGCCGATTGGGGTCGTTTAAGGACCCCAGTGATTTCCTCATTAATGGCCTTATTCTTATGAATTTCAAAAAAACAAATAGTCTTAGGGCTTTAAAATATCTCTCTGCAACATTCGTCATACATTTTTTTTTATAAAAATCCGTGTTTTTTTCAATAAATAATCATATTTTAAGTTGTGCGTAAAAAAGACGTCATCCCAGCACACATATGAAATTGCAACTGACGAGCTTAGTCCGGCTATCTTACGAACGATCGCTTATCGCGTTATCGCGTATTTATATAAACAACAAAAGGTCCAAAAAACTATGATACAAGAATACCTTAATTATAAACATTGTATTACCCATATTAAAATATATATTAAGGAAATGTTGGTATTGCGGTCGCATTTCTTGAGCTTAGAACCTGAAAAGTTTTATTGCAGCTTGAGTCATTAAAAAAAATATTAGAAAACTTGTTTGTCATCAATACTTATTGAATTATAACTTCAACAAAAAAAAAGTTATCACGCTCCCAATTTTTAAACAAGTCGATAATTCTCAATATGAGTGCTACCGCTCTTGATTATGATAGACAAGAAATGTGTTTTATTATTTCAAATATAAATCATTTACACTATTAATTGAGAGCTAAAATACACATAAGAAGTTTGTCAATATACTAATAAATAATTGATAAACAAAAAATCAATGGTATTAATTTATTCACTGAAAATGCGGAAGCCAACAACGCTAACAACTGTGCCATATGACCTGACATAGAAATTTTCAAGACAATTTTATAATATAAAATACCGGAAGACATTTATTAATATATTCGTCCGGAATTTCAATCCCTACTACAAAGTAAAATAATCATGATTTCAGATTTCACATTAAAAAAATCCATCACATTATTTTCAAAAACTCATTTAAAAT
Organism: Himalopsyche tibetana; assembly: GCA_030503985.1. Lineage (NCBI taxonomy): Eukaryota > Metazoa > Arthropoda > Insecta > Trichoptera > Rhyacophilidae > Himalopsyche > Himalopsyche tibetana. The sequence continues at coordinate 34,199 of JAPJYX010000057.1, read as the reverse complement.
CCAGATTTTTTGAAACCATAATACTGCTTGAAATCTTAAATAACAAAAGAAATGCGCATATTTTTAACTAAAGAAACCAACAATAAATGATCCGCAATATTTTTAAAATGTTCAGATTTATCGGCAGTTCAACACAAAATTCTAAAATTTGTCTCGTAAAAACAAACAATAATATTTTCCGGGCACGGAGAAAGCAGCTGCTGTTTAATATATTTACGAGGCACTGACGACTAAAGCCTTGATGAAAATTTTTCCTTAAGCGACACAGCCTCTATGCAGCGTTGTTTTCTCGAAGCTATGGGCTTACTTCAGACATTATAGTGGCGAACCGCAAGCAGGATAATGTAGGCTCAAATGTTTGCCCTTGTTTAGGGTGATGGCACGGTTAAGAAATCGAGGATGGGTTAACAAGAAAACGTCTGAGAGTAAGAAAATTTTGAGTGTAATAAAAAGAAAGCTTTTAAAAATAAAATTTTATGCTTTTTACTCAAGATAATGTTGACATTCATTCTAGTTTAATAAAAAATGAGGATTTTCTCAATTTTGTATTTAAACTTTTATAATAAGATACAATAGAAATAAAAAAAATTGAAAAAAAAAATAATACCTCCAACGCAATACATTAAAGTTTTTTTCATTGAATTTATTACACAATCAAATTAGTACAGTTAATAATGAACCTAATTTGTGTTTTAAAACTGTACTCTTTTAAAAATTGTTTTGTTTTTGTCTGTACAGTTTTATACGTAAGCAACAAACAATAAATATGCGCCCATTAGAGGTGAAGTGAGCCAAGCGTCATTTTAGACAAAAAAATGTTTAATGCGTTGTAATATTCTACACATCTTAAAGTATCGTAAAAGTGAACTAACCTCAGTTAATACACATTGCAATAGTGTTATTTCCGTAAAATAAAAATATGCAATTCACCAAAGCACCAAGTAAAGACGTGATAGTACTTAGAAGTCCAAGAAAAAAGTTTTACCATTTTACTAGTTGGCTCACTTTACAACTAATCGGCCAATATATGCAAAACACTTTTGGTTCTGATGACTTTTTAATTATTGAATGACTGGTTTCGTGCATCGCAAGCATTATCGATTGGTGTAAAACATAACAATACGAAGTTATTTAAACAAGATTCAGTCAGGTTTGTAACAAGGTGTTACAATATAACTGATAAAAGAAATATTAAAGAATTTAGTCTTTTACAAATCGTTAGTCTTTCTATCTAACTTTATTAAATTGAAACAATAACAAAGCATTTTATTGACAAACCAATATCATTTCATTTATAATTGATAGCTATTTCGGCGTATGCCTTCATTAAACTATCTATAGTTCTGATTAGGGCATCCAATCCGGGATTGGATTTTTCAGAATTTTCTGATCCCGAAATTCCGGGATTGAGATGGCCGCGATCCCGGGATTTTGGGATTGAGAAATTTTGAGCAAATTCTCGAAATTTACACGAAATTGGCAAATTCCCGTGAGATTCCGGGAAAAAGTATAGCAAATTCCTCGGTGAGAAAATCTCAATCCCGACATCCCGGGATTGGAAAAAGGCTTCGGGATTGGATACCCTAGTTCTGATATTTGATAGTATGATCAGAACTATAGTTCTGATAAAACCATACGCTGAAACAGCTATCAATCATGTAAAAAAACATTTGTAGAACTGAAATACTTTGTTATTTTTTCATCTAATTACAATGGCGTTTTACCAAGTTAATGCCAATTCAATTAATTTATTTGTACAAGAATCCCTATATCGCTACATATTTCATCGGTTCATAGTGCTTGCAATGAGCCAAACTGGTCCTAATCTGCAAAATAACGTGGAATCAGTAAACATAGTAGCTATTTTTGAATAATTCTTTAGTGCCAATAATTTACAGTGAATACACAAAAACTAATTTAACAAAAAAAAAGTTAATTCATGTCGTAGATCACGTTTGGTCGATAGATCATTACTTTTTGATTTCAAAAATATAACTTTTCAAATCTGTTATGCATTTTTTAATTGAAATCTTGTGTATACAATATTTATTTACAAAAAATATATTACTTAATAATTCTCATTTTATAAAACTTGAAAGCACACTGCAAAAGCTTTAATGAGAAATATTTTAATTTAAAATCTTGAACGCATGCACTTTTTAAGAGCTTTTTAGATTTAAAAGCGGTAAAGCCTGTGGAATAAATGCAATTTTAAAGTAATTTCAAATTTAAAAATCAGAAGAGCGCTGAATATTGGTATTTTTTAAGCAAGTAGAATTTGTTAGAAGTAAAATACTTTATTTCACTAGAAAAAGATTAGTAAATAAAATTGTAAATGACGCAATTGTCTTCATTCCTAATAATGTGTGTAGTTAAATAAAATTATGCACAAAAATGATGTTAGTATGAAATAGAAAAAATCAAACTTTTAGATTTGTAGAATCTACCTTGATTTCGACGTCAATCTTGAGGATGGCAGCAGCTTGTTTCCAATTAGAGAACGGTATCAATTTGAAAAGAAAAAATAATTTAGACATTTGCAATAAATATAAATAATTGAGCATTACATAAAACTTCATTTTTGTATTGATTTTAAAATTTCATTTTCATATAATTTAAGATTTCCACTGAATATGCTTGGTTTTAAATTTGAATCGTTCAAATTTTGTACATTCACGCAAGTTTTATCACACACTAACCGTGTTTCGTCTTTCAGCATTTTCAGGCGTTCAAGTGAATGGTTGTATTCATTAGCAAAATCGGTCCATATTTTAATATTCCATAGCTTAAATTTATCAAATTCATGTTCAATAACCATGCAATTGAACATCTAAAGGTGTCGAAAGGCAGAACCCGGTTTGTTAGTGACAAAACTTGTATAAATGTACACAATTTGAACGATTTAAATTTGTTTAGTTTCAATTGAATTATTTGTGTAATGAAGTGAGATATTCGTTATATTTTTTATTACAACATCAACATGCAACATTGAAAAAAGCAAAGATTTTGTTGTGTACAATATGTGGGAAAAATTTGTTTTTTTTTGGCAAAACAAATACTTTTGGGTAGACAAATTTATTAATTTGTTCATTATTATTTTTTTTTACAATCCTGAAAATATTTACAGACATATTATAATATAAAATAAAAACATATGATGCTCGTTGTCAGTGGTATAACGGGCTAAGCTTCAAACAAGCATCAGGTTGGTCTGGGTTGAGATCCTAACGAAGACAGCATCAAATAACATTTTTATTTGACATTTGCGATTAAAACGTTGAGTTTTTGTGATATACTATTTTTTTACACAATGATCTTGAGTAATATCAATAGATTTCAAAAATTATATTGTTTTAGACGCCTTGGTAATCATAGCCAGTAATATAAGATATTTGTTAATATTAAAAACAATATATAAATACGATATTGACCGAAGAATTATGTATAGTTAATATACGAGTTAAATATGCAGCGAATTTTTTTCGCATATATTATATTGATCTTATTTTTTAAAAAATAACTCTTGAAACTGACACCTGTTGTTGTTTTAAAAGCCTCAATGACTGCATGAAATTAAAACATAATGTATCTTAGAAAAATATAATTGAAGACGATATTTGAATGCTTAAAAAATAAAGTGATTCATATTCAAAGCATTTATTTAAATCAAGCAGTAATCAAACTTGGAAGATTCCGTTGAAACTGTGAATAATGAACAGAATTTTTTGTGTAGAATATCTTAAAAACGTATTTGTTTTATATTTTAATTAGAAATTCTTTATATTGATTGATAAAACATAGGAGTCATGGAAACACATGTATTCTTTTACAGATTTTTAAATAGAATTGTATAAAATAAGTTGTGTTGATGACAAGTTCATTTTAAAATCATATTTATAGTTTAAATATAGCGTGATTGTACTTGTATTTTTTTAAAAGTAATTCATTGATAAATTTGAGCTCTCTCTTAGGAGTCTCTTCTTACAATATTTTATGTGACATAAGTAATGAAAACACCAAAACATTAATAAATTTATGCATATCTGTCACAATTAAATATAAAAAATAAATAAAACATTAGCAATTGCTTGCTTAATAACACTTGCTTTTACAGGAATACGGATAGAAAATGTTGTACAATCTATACATCAACTTCTTTACTTCAAACAAATAATTCATTTGCAAGAATTTGTTTTGCTTACTGACTTTGACCTGTGTAGTGTTTATATTATAATGACTATCTATAATAATTGATTTGAATTTCACACTTTGCCCATTTCATTTTTTTAATCATTCCTTTTTCGTAACTATAGAAATAGTATACGTTCATTTATTTTAATTCACCATTTAAAATGCATTTCCATTAATATCACTTAAAATTGTATTTTCATTTATGTCGAAAGCATAATTAATTTTCAATTAGCGTAAATCAGACTAAAAATGAATAGTTAATAAAACGTAATGGAATAGATTTTCAGTTGATTGATGACGGTTGGTTAAAATCCATTTACTTTTACAGTGCATTAATACTTGTCAAAGTATTAAAACTCATTCAGTCAATTATAATGACATAAAAATTTACTTTTCAAAAATAATTACTGTGAAATATTGCAATTGAAATCATAAATTGCTAATTTTTAATACGAGTATGGTATGGAAATATTAACGACTTATAGTGCCATAAACACTAATTTTACTTGCAGAATCGTATTGCATAGTTATATTACTTTTATATGGCAGTCAGAATTTGCACTATTAGTATTACAATCCGGAAACTAAAGATTTTTTAAGGATTTTGGTAACACAACGAAAAAAGTGTCAATGACTGTGGTAAGAATATTTTTTACGATGAGCCCCTAAAAAGCTGACTATCATCCAACTTTTTTAAGCATAGATTAAACATTTTTTTTATTGACTTGACATTACTTGGTAGAACTTCATTAAAGTAGAACAAAAATAGCAACATATTTAGTTGTACAGTTTAAAAAAAAAACTGAAAATTTTTACCCTATTATAAACAATTTTACATATTAATAAAAACGCAATAATCCTTTGTACTTCATTCCACTTTATTTAATATGTCAGGACCGGTTTCGCTCATTGCGAGCATTGTCAACTGATAAGAAATATAATTTAACAATGCTATTTATACAAAATTGAAAAGTTATACACAACAATTGGGATTGAAAAGAAATTGCCAATTACATTAAAGTGATTCTAAAATAACACAAAATTAAAATGTTCAACACATCTAACATATAATTAAAAAGTCATCCCAGATTAATAAATTCAGAATGGCGATTGAAAGTAATTACAAACATAATTAAAATTTGGGAAATTTTTGACAAAGTGATAAAATGCTACATTAATGAAGTGAATATGCTTAATGATATGAATATGCTAAATGATAGTTTTATGTTTTCCCCGCTTCCAAGTAATTATATGTTAGATGTGTTGAACATTTTAATTTTGTGTTATTTTAGAATCACTTTAATGTAATTGGCAATTTCTTTTCAATGCCAATTGTTGTGTATAACTTTTCAATTTTGTATAAATAGCATTGTTAAATTATATTTCTTATCAGTTGACAATGCTCGCAATGAGCGAAACCAGTCCTGACATATTAAATAAAGTGGAATGAAGTACAAAGGATTATTGTGTTTTTATTAATATAATGCCTTTCCACCAAGTATTGACAGTGAACACCCTAAAAGTAATTTTACATATTTTCAAAAATAATTTAAGATTTCGACTGAAGGTTCAATATTACATTTGAATCGTTCAAATTATTGAAAAAAATAAAAAATATATTTTATTGTGTATATTGATATTTTTGACTTAATATACAATTTATTACTGTTTGTGATATACAACTTTTTTGAACCATTTAATTTATGCAATTTTTCGTTTGAAACTAAGTCCTACAATTTATTTTCAAATTGTGACTCATTTTTTATTTAAATGCTTACAATATTTTTTTTTGCAAATAAAGATTCTTCCAGCAGATGAGCATGTTTAACAAATATCAAAAACGATTTATCAATGCTAGAAGATATTTCATTTTAAAAGTCATTTTAATATTTCGTATGGAAAAACATAAATAATACGTAGATTTAATATAAATCTTGCGAGATACATTTTTTAAACGACAGATAGCCCTTCTACATTTGTTTAGAAAAAATTCAGTCAATGAAATATACTAATTTGTTGATCTGCGTACCAATAACCACACGTTTGGCTGAATCAAGATTGACAGAAAGGCTTGTTGTCTTGACGCATTACCGCACTTTTCTTTACCAAATTCAACAACATCGAAAGGTCAGACAATATGGAAAGCAATGCACCAACAATAAAGAAAAAACCCACACTTGTGGTTTTCACATAAAATTTTCAAAACTAACGATGCCCTTACAGACTACGAAAGAGAGCGATACTTGAAAACGATGATCGTTAAATCTAATTTTAGCATCGTGTTCTCAGTTTTCACATGGCATATTCTACCTGCTGCCTGCCACAAGTGAAAAAAGTTTAGGGTTTGCTTTCGAGCTTTTTACCCCATATTGTGTAACACTATCTCTTGTATCAAAAATGCTTAAATATTAAATGCCAAAACACTTTGTATGATATTATCTATTGAGAGTATCAAAGTCAGATGTATATAATGTAATCAGTTTTAGGCTGTTCACTGTTCACGGTGGAAAGGAATTATATTAATAAAAACACAATATTCCTTTGTATTGTTCAATTATATTTTATATCAGTTGAGAATGCTTGCAATGAGGAATACCGGTCCTGACCTTTTAAATAAAGTGGAATAAAGTACAAAAGAATATTAAATAGTTAAACAAATCGTCATTAACAACAAACGAAATGTTGTTTTGGACTAAGAATGCATTCTATCATAAGTTTTTCATTTTGGTAATAACTTTGTAGAAGCTTAATTTGAATACACATATAATTCAATTGATTAATTAATTGTAGACAAAAATAAATACTAAATAAACGAGCAGAACTGGAACCTTAGGTAAATGAGCTAAAAAAATCTCTCTCATTCGTGAATAACTGTGGAAACCGTCAATACGCTATTTTTGAGATAAGCGAGCTTAAAAAGGTCACACATTTTTTAATAGTGAAAAATCTGTAAATTCACAGGTATTTTAAATTTGAGTGATTTGAAAATGAGCCAGCTAGCTAAAAAAAGAGGTCTCACATTTTTTCATCTGTCAAGTCCGTAAATTTCAAGGGTCTTAAAATCGGCCAGAGAGGAACCGACAGTGAGCTAAAAAAATAAGGTGTTTCAGACAAAAATTATTTTGGAATCTTTCAATATTTCTTTTTTCTTAGTCACCAATCCCAAGATTACAAAATAATTGTGTCCCGAGTCTCGAAAAACTATTATAACAGCTACGGGTATGAGACTAAAAAAGGGCCAAGGCTGAGAAACTATGCTGTAATCCATACAAAAAACGATACTGTGGTGCAGGGTATACTTTGCACACTTAGATACTTGGACGGGTTGAAGTAATACTGATGATGATTCTAAATATTAAAATTTATTGTATTTTTAAGAGAGAATCGTAAATATAAGTCTGAAATTTGAAAACTGCGTTAATATATTGATATTGAAATTCAATAAATATATTTGCATGACATTAGCCAAGCTGAATATTAAAGTTCTCGTTCGTGGTAAGTAAGGAAAGAGCTTAACAACTACACCACGGCGGTAGGTATCATACACATTGTGTGGGAAGACCCCCATTAAAGATGCTAGTAAAAATAAGGCATTAAAAAAATGGAATTTCTGGGCCAATTATCATATTTTAATTGAGCGTATCAAAAGAGCTTTTCGTGTTTTACACCCTCTCAAAACAATAACATTATTTTTTGAGCACGTTTTATAGGAATATATTTAAATAGTAAGAAGTAGCACAGAGATCAAGTTTCGAAAATAATTCCTTTCGTTTAATACGCATTTAGTCAAAATTGGATTCCTGTTTATCTTTTTGGCAATTCGATATTTTTCCGAACACTGAAGCGTGAAAATGCTTTCATTCAATTTAAATTTTCTCTTGGATGGACGATTTTGTATTATCTGGGAATATATTATTCATCATTGGCTGTATATAAAATGTATGAATTCTAATAAGAAGTTTTTTTTAGAGTTAAGTATTTTTTATGGATGACTCATTAAATTTTGATGTTGAATTAATTAAAACATATTTAAGCTACATCTTCGGGTCATATGGCGCAGCATTTAGCGTTGTTGGATTCCATGCTGGACATCACGGGTTCGAGTCCTAGTACGAAAAGCGTTTTTCGATCGATTTATCGATTTTTGTTCGTAGGCATGAGTGTTTTTTATGTCTTAATATTTCCTCCCACTCTTCCGATCTTTGAATAAATATACATAGCGAGATCGATTATTAAATCACTTGTTCTGTCCTATCCATGTCCTTTTATGCCTACTACTCTTTTTGAAAAAAAAGGTTGAGCAACTGAGTAACAAACAGTTCTCTCTTTTAAGATGGATGCTTAAAAGAAATCTTTATGATTTCATTTTTATAGACTTGTAAAATTGTTATTTTTTTTATAAACAAATCATTTTCAAAGCAGTGTCAACAAAAAAAGGGACAATTTTTATTGAAATAAGGTGCAAACATCAAGGTGTCAACAAAAAAGAAATAGTTTTTATTGAAATAAGGTGCAAGCAATGTTTTATTAATACAATTTGTTTGTCATTTTCATAGGAGAATCGACGACAGTTACCTGGGTAACAAGAAAAGGGTTGAAAAATAAAATATTCAGCAGATAACCAATCGCTATTTCTAGGCCCTCTTTTAAAGATCAGGTGGAGGGTAGGTGAGAGGGTTAAAATTATATATTTTTTTAAATATTAAATCGCAAATCAATGAAAAAGTAATAAAAAGGAGTAAAAACACATGATACCACATGTCTGCAAAACTGTCGCAAAAATACTGACAAATCCATTAATATGCAATTTTAAAAATTGTTTAAAATATTAATCAGGTCGGAACATCTTGTGATGTGAACATCCCAGAGCTTTTTTCCAATATCGGGATTGGGATTTGCTCACCAAAGAATTTGAAATCCTCAATTCGCTATACTTTTTCCCCGGATTACCTCGTTTTTTTTGATTTGGTATAATTTTTCCCAGATTGTCACAGAACCTCGTTTTTTTTTTTCTCGGATTGCAGCCGTATCAATCCCGGAATTTCGGGATCAGAAAATTGAACGGGATCCCGGGATTCCGTAATCTTTAATTGGATGCCCTAGCTGTGTTCGTAATATCTCAATATAATATCAATTTTTTTCGTGGAGATTAAGGCAAAATACTGAAGGAAGTGTCCTACCGGAGTTTTCATCCACTTTCGTCGATACGTGGTTTTATTGCGAAAAAATATAACTTTTATAATTTTCCAGGCTTACTTCACTTCCGCTATCCACAGACTGTTTGCGAAGAAATTTTCCGTAACCGATATCGTTTTTTAAGATCGAGTTTTATTTTTCTTTTTGATTATAAAAAATTCACATTCTGTTTGATTTTTTTTTCTCTTTACTAGGCAGAGAAAGTGCTTTAAATATAATATCACTTTGAAAAAATATTTCACAATTTTAACCCATAAAAATTTTTAGGTATTCTGCTCTGCATTAAGCGATTTTTTCACTTAAATTACATTAGAACTCTGCTGACATATTAAGATTTAAATTTGAATAGTCATTATGTTTACAAAATACGACTTTTTTGGTTTATTTACAGATAGATTGTAAGAAACCAAAAAACAACTAAATATTATTCAAATGCTTGAATTCTCAAGCGTTTTGTCACTTACGACCTGGGTTTCACCTTTCGGCATCTTCAGTCGTTAAAGCGCACGGACGAAGTTACAATGACGTCTGGTAAATAAGTTAATCGTATACATTTAACAAACAAATTTATGTATTTCTAACTTAAAAGCTTTTGATAGCGAAATGAATTAACACTAATGATGGCTTGATTGTAATGACGTCCAATTACTAAGTGACGTTATTACAATAAACAAATACAGCAATCTTATCTACAGAGATTGTTTTTTTATATAATTTATCACAATATTTTTATAGATAGGTAGATAGACAGATAATTACAATTAAATATATCGCAATTAATTTTGATCTGAATCACGATAATTATTTCTACCATGTAATTTTACGACAAAGGAGCTCGCCATTCGCTTAGAAATGGCTGGAGCCACATTCAACTCAATGCGGACTGTCAGGGACACACAGCTGTACTTGATTAAAACCAAATGCCACTTATCCAACGCTTGCAATTTGCCAGTACTGCTTTACGGCTGCGAATCATGGCACCTGACAAAGACTCGGAAAAACCGTATACTGAGCTTTGAGAACAGATGCTGGCTTCGGATAATGGGGGTGAGGTGGTTTGATTTTGTGAGGAATAAGGGAACGTACAAGACAGCGCCCCGTCACGTCAGTGGTTATGGAGAGACGTTGAAACTGGCTGGGCACGTGCTGCGGATGCCTCCAGAAAGCCTTAATCCTGCCTGTTTCTTCTTTTGAACGGTGGGATTTTGGTGCCCTGGACGTCCGTCGGGTACTATCCATAGGATGTACTCGGTGGAACTGAGGGATGCTAGCATGTCATGGGAGGAAGCAATGCAATTGGTGAGAGACAAGGAAACATGAAGGTGCCGCCACTCAAAGAAGTTTTAAAACTTTCTTTCGGCATGATAACACCATTTGTTTTGTTTATTTTATCAATACAAACACATTTTAATTGATTTATATGTGTGTTTAAATAATTTAAAATAAGTCTGAAGTACTTTTTGAATAAATAAAATCGTTCGGCATGTGTTTGTTTATTACAGAATTTGTATAGTAAATGATGTTCGTTTAAGTTATAACTTTTCTCAGCACTACATAACCATCTTGGTAAAAGGGCAGTAAAAATCGTTTACACTGTTGCTTATTTGAAATAACAGTGTGCATTTATAGTATGTTCTGTCAAATCAAGAAGTTCGTTTTGAAAAGCGTCGAAAGCAATACTTTCAATACTACAATAATATGGACTTCTTATAAGTTCAGCACAGGTTTTTCAAGAACTGCTAATTACTCGGTTGCTCAATCTCTCTGTTAGGTTTCCCTATGGGGAAGGGATTTAAGACATTACATTGAACATCCACGCTTTCAAAGAGGATGTATAATACTCTCCAAACTGGGATATGATACCGTGTCCTCCGTAACCGAAGCCAAAGACGTTGAACATTCAACTACACAGCTTATACAAAAAATGGATAATTCAATTAGAATAGCGAGAAAAAGCTTCATTTTTATCCTTATTTATATACATTGTAATACACAACAAAAAGTTATTTGGTGCTACTCCTCAGAAAATATGATTTAAGAAAACACAAAGCGAACACTGATGGTTTTGTAACAAAATTTCTTGATATCGAAAATACTCTTTCGCTGGATAATGATGTGGGGCATATGGTCTTTAAGCCATCAAATAAAATATCAAAATTTTATGTTCTTTTGTTTATTGACTCGTTTATGAAAAATTCGGCACAACTGGTTACGAAGTTGAAAAAACGGTTTTGAATGTCACATTTTTTTCCAAAAAAACCGGTTTTGAAAACCGACAAGCCCCAGTACTCATCAATATAACATTTTCAAAGGCGTCACATTTTTCATGTTTTTTTTTAAATTTATTTTGAGATTCGGCTTATTTTGCTCCATTGAATTGGGGCAGAAGATATCTTCACCTTACTACAAACATATTCAAGATATAATTTATCGACATTAAAACATTTTATTATAAAACTGAATATTATTAAATAATTTTCTTCATTTTGCTTCAGAATACTTTTTCCAAGGCGGAAAAGCCCTTGGATGTAGTCGAATAAGCGAAATAAAGTCATAATTATTTTAAAGTGAAAAATCCTTGTCTTATAAAATTGCATTTTCTCACTATAATAAAATTTTACGAGCGAGATTGTGAAAGCTTTTAATTCTAATTCAGAAGAACAAAATTTGTGTCGCGGTAATTATATCTTTTACAAGCTTGTAGTATGTCACTTATGTCTTGTTTACTGTTTTAAACTATCAAAAGAATGAACTAAGAAAATAAGAATATAGGTACTATATCGTTGTCTGAGAGCTGTACTCGGATATCAGAAATATCTTGCATTGAGATGATATGCAATGCAATGCTATATTTTAAGAGGTGCATCTAATATAAAAATATATTTTTCAGACAAATATACTACCACACAACTAACATTATTGAAGGAAAATGAATCTTTTTGTCAAAAAACAAGATATATCTATATATTAACAGTTGATAATGTCCGTCTGTCCGTCTGTATGATTGTCTACGATATCCCTACTTTTTCTGCTTCTACGAAAAATGATTGTTAGCAGACTTAAACATTATTCCAAAAAATAAATAATTTACAATTTAAATACTGCAGGGCTGTCGACATATGTCCCGAGGTATATTTCTTCTTCTACGAAAAATAATTGTTAGCAAACTTAAACATTATTCTAAAAATTATATTATATACAATTTAAATACTGCAGGGCAGGGCTGTCGATATATGACCCGAGATATATTTCTTTTACTTTTAGAATTTCTGGCTTATTCAATAAATAGGTTTTCAATTTATTTTTTACGCCAGTAAATTTTCTGACTACTTATAAATGCAACAAAAACCCCCCGTTGAGGTCAACAGGCTTATAGCTAGTTTTATTAAATGTCAGTTTTCATGCAACGATATGTAAATAAATTCAAACGTATATATTTTAAAAATATCACATATTTACCTGCAATGATCTCAGTTATTAAAATATATTGATTGGCTTAAATTACAGTAATTTCATTTCGACTTATGACAATGCAAAATAAAATACATTTCTTACAGCTTTATTAAGCGATTAAGCTTGTTTTAAAATATGTTTGCCATCTTTCCTTGATATTTTTTTTTTACGTCACTACCACTGGCAAGCCTGAGTATGCCATAATGGATCCTTTTGTTATAGTTTTAATAAGCTATTAAAAAAAGTTCTTCTTGAATATGGTATTCAGCAAAACCTTACAGTTTAAAGGAAAGCATTGTGGCTTTGTAATAATTTTTTGATAAGTTTTTATTCAAGGTAATTTCAAGCGTGAATTAATTTCTTAAAATACAAGCCTTAAATTTTTAAAATTTAGTATATTCTTACAATTTTTGTCACTTTCAACTCGGATTGTGTCTTTCAAAATCTTCAGCCGTTCAAGTTCACGGATTAACTTTAATTTAACCTGTACATACAAAACTTGTGCGATTTTTAAAAATTTGAACTCTTAACGTTAAATATTGAATTCCAAAATTATAAAAAAAATGTTCTTTGGGGTTTGCTTATAACACGCGACAATAATAGTTTAAATATTCAAAAATTGGACCGTTCCAAAAAACTGAAGCGCTATTTTATTGTATCAATATCTATCAATTTATAAAAATGGAAATATCATGATGGTAAAAAATCGAAAAAAACTTTTGTTTTCTCATATCACTATTCCAAGCACGTGAAATGTTGAACAGTGTGCCGAAGACAAGGAAGGACAATTTGCTTAATCTACTGTAAGACAGGGTTCCAAGAACTTTTGGTTGCGTCATTTAGTATTACAGTTTTTTTGTCTTTGCCTACAATTTAAATAATCACGCATATTTCCAATACATATTAGCCTATACCTTATTATTTTATTTATGCAGTATTTTTATATTCTATACTAGTTTGATATATTTTTTATTCTACGTGTTTCCTAGCATTAAATATATTTAATTTTTATAGCTTCGAATAACATACTGAAGTCAAATTGATCTCAACTAGGGCCTCCAATCCCGGGATCCCGTTTATTATTATTATTTTTTTTCCATATCCGCTCCCAATGTGGAGTATATGGACCCCTAATGGAGTTTATCTCAACATAAGTGTTTCTACGAGAACTGCTTCTTACTCAGTTGCTCAACCTCTCTTTTTCCAAAGAGAGTAAGGAATAGAAGGAAAGGGCTAGGACAGGACTAGTGGTTAGCTAATCGCTCTCGTTATGCCCGTTCATAAGATAGGATGGGTGGGTGGGGGGAATTCAAGACATCACATACATCCATGCCTTTGAACTGAAATTCATAAATCGATTAAACTGGGATTTGAACCCGTGACCTCCGTAGCAGTAGCCAACGACGTTGACCACTCGACCATACAGGCGTTTAATTTTAAAAACCAAAAATCTCAGGATTGTGATTGTACTAATCCAAGGATTTCGGGATGAAGGAAATTTTAGAAAGTCGCGCGAGAGCTAGAAAATAGGTCTCGTCCGTAAATTCACAGGATTCAAAATAGCCGGGAAAAAAAATCTCAATCCCGAATTTCTACACAATTTAACGGTGAATATTCAAACCCGGGATCCTGGGTTTAAGAAAATTCTCTATTCTGAAATCCCGGTATTACAAATGGGGTCCAGGATTAGAAGCCTTAATGCCTCAACCGATATAATTTTATCTCGATTACTTATATGTGTATAGAAAAAATAATTGCTTCTAAGACGCTCTCAGCATTAATCTATTATACCTATTTTGATGGAATAATTATTTTAAAATTGTGCCAAAGACAACCTCTTTCGTCGATAGGAAGATAATATCTTTGATAGCTTTATAAAAACGTTATATCTTGTATCAAACACAACTTTTTTTATTTCATGCTTAGTGGTTTCAGTTGAAAAATTACAGTTTTTTTTAACTAAAATAGTTAAAACTTTTGTCGACTATGTTTTCCAGATCATTGGCTTTGACTACAGTGGTAACGACATTGAATCTCAATGCAACCAATTTCTTAAATTGATTTATGTATTTCTCTTTGAAGGTATGAATTGTAATTATGTCTAAAAATCTTTCCTATACATATTATCCAATAAAACTAATCAAATAAAATTCATATTATTCCTTCCCTAATCTTTTAGAGAAAGAGGTTGAACAAATGAATACCAAGCAATCCTCGCTGAAACATTTCTGTTAAGAAATATACTGTGGAAAGGAAAACGGACGTAACCCACACACAGCAAATTTTACAGGAGACACAAAAAACGTGTTTTGATGATTTTCAGCCATATGCAAATTATGAAATAAACACAACCTTGAAGTGCGCGGAGACTTATAAACTGGTGTTTATTTGACATAATCTAATATTAATTTAAAAAAATGTTCTTTTTTCTTGGGTTCAATTTTTACAAGCTCATCTTTTTTCCAACGTAAAAGCTAAATTTGTATACTAATTCGGCATTTACAGCATACATCCTTATGATGGATTTTGCATCAAAGTGTATAAATTGTAGTTATCGAAAAGAGCTGTTTTGAAAAAACTGTGGGTATCGTCCTTTTTCCTTTCCACAGTCTATATCAGCCATACTTAAACTTTTTTTCTTCTGGGCCGTATTCCTATTTTTGTTTCTGTACGTGGGCCGCAACATATTTATGGTAAACTTTAAAACTATACTGCATACATATGTATGTATTATGATGTCAAAATAAAACAATTTTATTTTATGTAAATATATACATATCGACTGTGGAAAAGAAAAAGGACGTGACCCACACATATCAAATTTTACAGGAGGCGCTAAAAACGTGTTTTGATGATTTTGTGACATATGCAAATTATGAATTATACACAACCTTTAAGTGCACGGAGATTTCTAAACTGGTGTTTAATTGACATCATTTAATATTAATTAAAGCAATTGCTTACGAAAAACCTTTAGTTTAGTATTTTTTCTTGGTTTTAAGATTTTACACGGTCATCTTTTTCAAAATTAAATGCTAAATTTAGATACTAATTCGGCGTTTGCAGCTTTCATCCTTTTAATAGAACGTGTATCAAGTTTGACACATTGTGATTATAAAAAAAACCTGTTTTGATAAAACTGTGGGTTACATCCTTTTTCCTTTCCAAAGTCGATATGTATAAATTTATTTATTGATGTATTTTGAATGTAAAAAATAACAATTAACAACAAATAAAAACTACGTTTAGTGTACACAAAAATACCAATGTATCCAAAATGTTATATCGTTTACTTAAAAATGAATGTAAATTTTGATATTGAGTAAAATTTTTAACTATCTTCGTCATTTAATATTTGGTGACTATAATTATTTTGGGCTGCACATGAGAGCTGATTGGGCCGCAGGTTGAGTATGACTGGTCTATATGCTTCACGTAAGTTACGTGCAAAGTTATTAAATATAAATTTTAAAATCTAAGATAGTAGAGTATATATTGTCAAAGGTATTTCCTGCTAACACTATTTTTGTGGTAATATTTGTAAAGCTCTTGAATATATTTTATCGTTAAATTTTGAGATCGGTATTTTAAAAAACATAAATTTTCCGTCCTGATCAAATAAAAAGGCTAAGATTGTACACCTCCACTGTATTGTATCGCAAAATTTTTACCCTCCATCCCTCTCAGGCAATTTCTTAAGGGTCCTTCGTTTACTATTCGAGTCGTGAGTTTTCACGAACCGTAAGCTCTAGAGTTTTTTATATACTCCCTTATTACGAGGTCTCAAGTTTCAAAATTTATTAGTTTATTTTTACTTTTTAGACGCCTTTTTTTATCCATGTCCGCTCCCAATGTGGAGCCTATGATCTGTTAACCACTTGAATACCAAGCGGAGACAGGTGTCCGGAACATATCGACTGTGGAAAGGAAAAAGGACTTAACCCACACATATCAAATTTTACAGGAGGCGCTAAAAACGAGTTTTGATGATTTTGTGACATATGCAAATTATGAATTATACACAACCCTGAAGTGCACGGAGACTTCTAAACTGGTGTTTAATTGACATAATCTAATATTAATTAAAGAAATTGTCAATGAAAAACCTTTATTTCAATCTTTTTTCTTGGTTTTAGTTTTTTACAAGGTCATTTTTTCAAACTTAAAAGCTAAATTTAGATACTAATTCGGCATTTGCAGCTTGCATCCTTTTGATAGAACGTGTATCAAGTTTGATACATTGTGATTATCGAAAAAAACCTGTTTTGAAGAAACTGTGGGTTAAGTCCTTTTTCCTTTCCACAGTCGATATGCAAGCGAACACAAATGTTCAAGACATTTAAAAAATCAAATACTTGGTATTCTAATAGAATACAAGCAATATTTTGATGAATATGTGTAGTGCTATCTATACTGAGTCAATAAAGGTTTTTAAAATATCGTATTCGAGTGTATATTAGGCAAAATTATATTTCTCAAACACACGCAGTGTCTCTGGAACATATTAATGATTTATTTGCGTGGAATTCAAACGGTTTTAAGAAGTTTTTTTTCCACGAGAACTGTTTGTTACTCAGTCGTTCAACCTCTACTTTTCCAAAGAGAGTAGTAGGGTTAGAAAAATAAAGCAAGGACAGGACTGGTGGTTAACTAATCGCTCTCGTAACGCCCAGTTATTGAAGGATCGGAAGGGTGAGAATGAATTTTTAGACATCACAAACGCCCATGCCTTCGAAAAGAAATCAAAAATCGATCGGAAAAATGCTGTTCGTACTGGGACTTGAATTCGAGAGATCAGACATGGAAACCAACAACGCTAACCAATGCGCAATATGACTGGACAGATTGCTATGCTGTAGTATATGAAGAATCTTCAATTCTAATTATGTATATCAGAATGTCATTTTTTTTTTATATTTGACATTACAGCTTACGCCAATGTGTCAAATATTTTTAAGTTGAAAGGTCATACGAGATATACTCGATGAGAATTTTTTGAAAGTCACATGAGATTATTTCAAGGAGAATTGACTTAACAAACACCCATGTCTTAGATCTCAAATTTAAATTGAAAAAAATCCAATTTGACAATGACCTTACCGGGAATCGAACCCAGACCCATCTGTCCTACTAGACCACAATTTATTACTTGTCGTAGCTATAAACTAGAAGTGCGATTTTATCACTCGATTAAAAATGAAAGAATTGTATAAAAAGTGTTTTTTTTTTTAAATTGAATGTATTATTTGTAAAATTATCTGGCTATTATCGAAGTTTTGTTTCAGTTTTTTGAGATTCTCGAATAAACGTTAACGTTTATAAGAAATTTTTCATTTGTCATAGAAACACTATCAAATCGTTCTCAATGTATTGCTGAAAGCTTCGATTGTTGCACCTGTGCTTTTTAGAGGGTAAAAGAAAATAATTAAAGGATGAGTTTTTATGTTTGAGATCTTGGTATTCTCAGTCTTAAGCCATGCTTCATATCCGCAAGAAGGCAATTTTTTCTCATTTTAAAGTGGGTGAGTATACCATACATGTGGATAAAATTTGAAGTTTGAAATGTCTTAGTAAAATGTATTTTTCAAAACATCGGAAATAAACACAACGTTTGACGTAACGGAACATACTATACCCAAAATAGCGCATATCCATATGATTGTATGATGGAACCAACTTAATTCGGCTTAGATACTGTACAAAGTTTATTTACAGCTGTCAAAATACGATGTTTTCTCAATATCATATCGACTGTGGAAAAGAAAAAAGACTTAACATAGCAAATTTTACAGGAGGCACAAAAAACGTATTTTGACGATTTTGGGCCATATGCAAATTATGAAATATACACAACTTTAAAGTGCACGGAGACTTCTAAACTGGTGTTTAATTGACATAATCTAACACTAATTTAAGACATTGTCTATGAAAAACCTTTTTTCAGTCTTTCTTTTTGGTTTAAATTTTCACAAGATCATCTTTTTTAAAACTTAAAAGCTAAATTTAAATATTTATTCGACATTTGCAGCTTACATCCTTTTGATAGAACGTGTATCAAATTTGATACATTGTTGTTATCTAAAAAAAAGCTGTTTTGAAAAAACTGTGGGTTAAATCCTTTTTCCTCTCCACAATCGATATATATATGGAATATCAATGATTATGAAGTTGAAATAATTCTTAAATAATTTCGAATATTATTATAAACTTTGCGTTAAGTATATAAATTTGAATCTAGACGGTTAAATATTTGATCTTGAAATAAGGTGTTTTAATAGCTATTAGTTCACAACTACTTTGTCCTCTTGAAACAACTTCTTGTCATTCCAACCTTTTCTGAAAAGGGTGTTTGAGCAACCTTACACCTTAACAACAAATCCAAGTTAAATTTTGTACTCAAATATAATACAGTTCATGAGCCACGATCGCAGGACGAAAATTTTATAATTTTGTACCACGGTTTTTTTGTAAATTTAATTATTGGAATCAACTTTTTTTTTCATACTGCTTTTTAATTATAAAACATATTATAATATCTTTAAAATAAGGAAGAAAAATCTATTTAAAGATTTGTTTGTTTAATCAATATAGCTACAGGAGTTTAAATAATAGGTCTTTGTTGAAATTATTTCTGAGAATATCACGAACGATCTTTAACACGGAAACTAAATTTTAATTGTTTAACATGTCTCGTTTTCTTAATTTATTATTTTTGGTAGTAATTTTGAGTTTTTATTCATATTGCGAATAAAATTCATGATTTCGTACAGACAATATTTTAAAGTAGAGTCGTTATTATTAATTTAAAAGAAAAAATAATGAAACAAGACTATCACTTAATAAACTAAAATAATTTAAAAGATTGGATATTTTTGGAAAGACATAAATTTTCATTGTATGTAAAAACATCATTATATATTATACTTTCTTTCTGATTGAATCGTGTTTTCTGTACTGCTAGTGATACCTTTATTTCTCATGATTATAGTTTCATTCAACGTTTTTATTTGTCGTTGAATTGGGTGCAATAAATAAAGTGCACCACCGACCAATTACATAACATAACTTATAATATTCTGATTTAATGTTAAGTTGACTGGAATAATTTACCTGGAACTTCACATCGTCGTCTCGATGTCTTGATATCAACGCTGCTTGTCAGTTCTGAAAGAAAAAGTAAAAACAATTTTAAAAAATTGTACTTAAATGAATTTAAATGCAATTTAAATGTTTAAAATTTAAAACGTTAATATAAAACTTAAAAACGTGGAGGTATAAGAAATTCTCTGCACTACATATTATTGATCCCCCCATGCCACGTTGCAAGGCGGAATCGTGCATATGGTTGAACTAGGGCAGCTAAATACCCGTTTAAGTGCATTACCCGGTTTTCGGTTATTTCTTGTATAATTACCCAGTTCAGTTCCGTGATTTTTTTGTCAACTATCATATACATACTGACGCAGAGGTAAAAATTAGAATACGCTGAATATATGATAAATGTATCAAAAAAAATAGTGACTGTTTTTATTTTAATAGAGATTGAATAATCGATAAAGACAAAAATATATCAATATTTTCTGTGAACAATTTCAAAACTTCTAATATTCAATCTTATCAAAATATTTATGTACACAACAATAGGTTTTGCAAAATATCATTAAAGTCGGAGAATTTTTTATCTTGATAAAAAATATACAGTAGATCAGGAGTTACCAACCCCATGCCCGCGGACGAATTTGGGCAAACCGTAAAATTCCCGGGTTTTCGGATTTAAAAATTTCCGGAAGAGCTAAAAAAAAACGAATCACGCTGATAATCGATTTACCAATTTCTGTTTGAAGGCATAAGTGTTTGTGATATCTAAGAATTTCCTTTCACCTTATCTGATCCTTTAACTCTAGCGCCTCGGAGATTAAAAAAATACTTCTCTGCCGATGGGGATCGTTTATGAACCCCAGTGGTTTCCTCATTATTGGCCTTATTCTTATGAATTTCAAAAAAAAAAATAGTCTGAAGGCTTTAAAATATCTCTTTGCAACATTCGTCATACATAATTTTATAAAAATCTGTGGTTTGTTAATAAATAATCATATTTTAAGTTGCGCGTAAAAAAGTCGTCATCCCAGCACACATATGAAATTGCAACTGACGAGCTTAGCCCAGCTTTCTTACGAACGATCGCGTTATCGCGTATTTATGTAAACTACAAAAGGTCCAAAAAACTATGATATAAGAATACCTTAATTATAAACATTGTATCACCCATATTAAAATAGATATTTAAGAAAATGTGGATATTGGGGTCGCATTTCTTGAGCTTAGAACCGGAAAAGTTAATAACTGGGCTTAGCGAGAACGATTAGTCAATCACAAGTCCTTTTATAGCCGTATCCTTCTATCCCTACTAATCTCTTTGAGAAAAAAAGGTGGAGCGACTGAGTAACAAATAGTTTTCGTAGAACAACTTCTGTTGAGATAAATCTATTAAAATACCATATGCTCTACATTGGGAGTGGACATAAATAAAAATTAATAAAATAATTATTTTAGAAAATGTGCTCTCTGAAAACCAAATAAATAAAATACATATACTTTAAAGTATATTTTTAAAATCAATATTTTGGTATATCCCATACTAATATATACTGTGAAAACAATTTCAACTCTGAATACATATTTAAAATAAAATATTCTTCGATTTACGTAGATTTTGACTTACGCTTAGTCATTTGGAACGAATTAACCGAGTAAGCAAAAGAGAAAACACTACATATGCAAATAAATCATTGATTATGCTAAAATTAAAGGTGCCCGTTAAAAATTACCCGGTGTTCGGTTTTTTTAAACATGCGGATACCCGGTTATTTCTGGATAGGAAGCCCTAGATTGAACATACTAGCTGACAATCGGAGCCAGGTCACGATCTAGTGATAAGAATGGACTTTATGGCATGGACTGGCAGAACTGCTGTAGTGTCGAGGACTGGCGAGCATTTTAAATACTTGCGTCTAACTTTGTCCCACTTTTTATTCGGCCTAATGCTGGAACTATGGTAGAGTCATTATATCGTAATAGGATCTCTTAAACACCAAACAGCGAAAGATAGCCGCCGTTTAAATAAACAGTTAAAATTTGGTATGGATCACCAAAAATATTTTTTTTTGTATTTCAGAAAGTTCAGTTTTTTAACCACTTGCAGTAAATAAATTAAGAAGTTCTAATAAAATTATCACCATGCAAAGCTTTGCATAAAGTGATGACAAATACTTCTTTTCGAACGACAATAAAATTAAAAGCTGTGCTTTTTTTCAAATATTTGCAGAATCAATCAAAAAGGCAAATTAGGCCTAAATTAACTGAAACATTACAGCTGTAATGGTTTTTTAAGGATTATCAAATCGAAGTTTTTCATACTTTTCATAATAACAATTGGAATCACTTATTAATTTTTATAACGTGTTCACTATCAATACTTGGTAAAATAACATTATTTAAGAAATAATACAACACTCTTTAATATTAACTTTTAACACAATTATTTAAAAATATCAAAATCGGTTTTGTCATCACTAGCATCTTCAACTAAAAATACATATACATATCGACTGTGGAAAGGAAAAAGGATGTAACCCACAGTTTCTTCAAAACAGCTTTTTTTTCAATAATCACAATGCATACAACTTGACACACGGTCTATCAATAGGATATAAGCAAGAAATGATAAATTAGTATCTAGATTTTATGTTTAAAAAAAGAAGGGCCAGCAGAAATTGAAACCAGGAAAAAGAACTTTAAAAAAGGTTTATTTTCAACAATGAATACAATTAAAATTAGATTATGTCAATTAAAAACCAGTATATTACTCTAAATGTATTTTAAGGATATGTATAGGGCTTCCAAACCGGTTTAAACCAAAACTGGTTAACCGGTTTATCGCATGTTTTGAAAAAAACCGAAAACCGGTTTATTTCACTCGGTTAACCGCGTTTTATCAAAAATACTCTTTTCTTTTTTTTCATTTTTTTTTCAAAAAGAAATATCTTTTACAATGAATTTACTGCGTAGAAGCGGAAACAATTTACACAACATGCATATGAATTTTATAAAAAAATCTACTTGTCTCAAAGTTGTCCATACTGTGAACAGAAATGACTTTTTCAAATAATTTAATATTTTTTATAGTATATAAATATAATTTTTGTAGTGCTTGTTATTCTCAATTATGAGTTTTATTATATTGCCAGAAAAAAACCGAAAACCGGTTAGTTGAAAAGTCCGGTTTATTGGAAGCCCTAGTATGCCCATATGTATATGTCATAATTTGCCTTTGGCTAAAAATCATTTTTTGTGCCCCTTGTAAAATTTGTTATATATGGGTTACTTCAACTTTCCTTTCCACAGTCAATATACATATCATATCTATATATTTATACAGAAATATTTATATTCAATAATGTCTAGGAAAATCTGCTGCGTGCAGACATTCTTATAAAGATTGTGTATTAAATCTTTACGCAATTTATTAAAACTGATATAAATTCCATAAAAGTAGGAAATATCAAAAATGTGATAATCATATTTTTTTTTGGTTTATCATACTTATTTGAATTTAAGTAATTCGAAATAACGCATGCATCCCTCACCAGTAAAAAATTAAAATCAAATGTCTCTCGGCGATATTTACCGAACATAATTATTTCTTGCTCGTATTATGTAAATTAAATTTATTTAATCGTCAGATTATAGTTCAATTAACTTGATATGGCGTGCCATAAATTACTAAGCGTAACAGTATGCCATAGCAATAGTTGGCTAAGCGTGAAAAATACTCACGTGTCACGTGGATCATAAGTTTAATTAAAAAAAACCAATTATCTAACTTCGGTTCGTGATAACCTGAGGTCATTCATGTTGCATGTACTAAAATAAATTAAAAACGCGATGTGAATTCAAATATCATTTTGTATGAATGTTTTACATCTAGTATAACTAACATATCGCGAAAATATTATTGATAATGAATGTTATATTTTTTAAAAACAAAAGTTTTTGAGAGAGAGGTAATTTAATTGAATCATCATTATCAAAGATTGAATTGAAAAATATTACAAATTACAGCCAATGTTTTAAAGTTCGATGAGAATTTATTTTAAGTCACTCGAGATCAACTCGAAGTAAATTGATATCACAAATACACATGTCTTAAGTCTCAAGCTTAAATTTGATATTGACCTTACCGGGAATCAAACCCAGACCCACCTGGTCAATAAAGCAAGCTCCTACCGACTAGACAACAGCATAAATTAAAATTAAGTAAAACATCGAATCATTTAGTTCTACAAGAGTTTACAAATATAGTTGAAAAATATTTTGTTAACAGGCCAATAGTTCTGTTTGATTGCCCTTCATAGATTTTTTTTTTTTAAATAAATACAAACAAAGCAAACGTAATTTTTAAAATATACAGAAATGATAAAATAAGCTCTTTTATGTAAATTTTTTATTCGAAGAAACTTTAAACTAAGGGTCTTTTTGTTTTTTTTTATTGCTACTTTGCTATTTATTATAAAATACTTGATAGTTTTTCTTGTTTTGCTATATTAACTAGGGGCGAATAAATATGTTAAAAAGTTGGTAAGTAACAAATTGATTGTTCTAAGTAAGCAGCAAATGAAAAATTTCAACTTTTAAGATAAAGCTTCTAGCATCGTTATTTTATGTAACGAAGATAACTAAAATATTAAAAAAATAGATGCATTAATGTCGATCTGACACAAATAAGAAGTTAAAATAAATAGATTGCTTGATTTATTTTAAATCAGCCTTTATTATAATAACTGTTGCTTTGTTAAAAACAAATGCTTTTTTAGCAACCTGGTATAAGCAATGCACACACGGAATTATTCCAGACAACGAATTTATATCAAAGAATCTCTTTGTTTACTTTGTTTCTCATTTTGGTCAGTTTTGTTAATACCAAGTTCATTTCATAAATGGGTCCATTAGAAGTGAAGTGAGCCAAGTGGTATTTAAGAAAAAAATAAGTTAGATGCGTTGTATCATATTCACATGTCTTAAAATATCGTAAAAGTGAAGTAACCTCAGTGATACACATTGCAATAGTGTTATTTTCGTACAATAAAAATAAACAATACACCAAATAAAGAAGTGATTGTACTTAAAACTTTATCAAAAAAGTTTTAACATTTTATTAGTTGACTCACTTTACCTCTAGACGGCCCAAATATATTTTATAATAAATACATGTTGAATGCATTGAAAAATATATATATCATTAGTATTTTTCCCATGTGAACAAACTAAATACATTGCCATCAGTAGCGGCCGGTCAATGTGGCATTTGATCAATTTACCCCTTGCATATGCAAGGGCGGCTATATTTCATGAAATAATATTACAAAATAAAATTTATACCATTCCTCTATTTTAAATTCCTTAATTTTCCTTTTTTTTCTAAAATATGTATAATAGACTATAAATACATGAAGAATTTAAAATGAGTGAATGGTATAAATGTTATTAGAAAATTTAAATAAACTTTGATTATTTCACGTATTGTGTTACTAACTGTGACACGTGTTTCGCCTCTTTCAGAGGCATCTTCAGACTTACTATCGCAAAGTTTGCTTAAGTAATGAAGCAAGATTGATTCTAACATTTTAAAATTACAAAATGGAGGTTTGGGTTTTTTTTTCCTTTTAAGAGGAGCAAGGAGGGGGGTGTAGAATCAAAATAAAACAAACAGATAATGATACTAATGATACTAATGAGTTGTAATCAATCAGATTGGGATTTTTCCTTTTTAAGGGAAGCAAAGAGGGGATTATAAAATCGAATCGAATCAATCTTGCTTCATTACTTAAGCAAACTTTGCGATAGTAAGTCTGAAGATGCAAGAGGCGAAACACGTGTCACAGTTAGTAACACAATACGTGGAATAATCAAAGTTAATTTAAATTTTCTATTAAAATGAACTTCCACAGTTACCGCCGAAACCATCGAAGGTATAAATGTTATGTTTGAATATTATTTCATGAAATATAACCGTCCCTGCATGTACAAGGGGTGCATTGATCGAATCCCACATTGACCGGCCGCCACTGATTGCCATTCAATATTATAAAAATTGGAAAAATAACTATTTTCATTCAATTCACAAAAAAATAAATTTGAAAAAATCTAACCTCAAATTTTGTATGTATGCCTAGTCTCATACAACGCAGTATTCATTTGGCATAGTCGCAATCTATACGCCATAGGAGGGTCGACTATATATCGATAGATTTATTTGACCCACTTTGAATACGATTTTTTTTACATCGCTCAGCATAAAGGAAAACTTCTGAAATGAAACCTATTCTCACAAATATCAGACTATCGTCGTAAAATATTTTGTCATCTGAAAATCTGAATAAACATGTGGACCCTACTTCTTCTCGCTTGAATGGAGATGTGTATAAAATTTTTGAAATAAAAATATGTAATATGAATGGAAAGCCGCATATTTCTTTTTGTATTTCTGTCACTTGAGAACGTAATGTTTTTGTATAAGTTCTTTAGCATCAACACTCTTAAGCCCAAGAGGGTTGACTATATTCAAGTCTCTCCTAGGCTCATAAAATTTGTTTCGTTGCTTCAGAGCTTAGAAAAGCTTCTATCGTTTGAGATACGTTTGCAGACAGCGCTGTGTAGCATATAAATACATTTCTTCGGCAGTACGTTGTTGTAATCATGTATACATTTGTTTTTTATTTCAAGTTCAGAGCTTGCTGTACTGATCACGCAGGTCTGGGTTCGATTCCATGTAAGACCACAGTGAATTTGAGAATTATTAAATTCAAAGTTGTGATCGAAAACTGGGTGTTTGTGATGTCAATTCATATTATTTTCTATTCTCCCATCCTTCTCATTCTATAATAATAACTGGGTGTAGCAATAGCGATTAGTTAACCAATAGTCCTGTTCTAGCACTTTGAAAAAAAAAAGTGTGGTTGAGTGACTGATTAAACAAACAGTTCTAGAAGAAAAAACTCTGTTGAGATACATCCGTTAGAAGGCCATATGCTCCACATTGGAAGCGAACATGAATTAAAAAAACAACTGTCAATACTTGGTGGAAAGGCAGTTTTTTAAGGAAAACACAATATTCCTTTGTATTTATTTCCACTTTTATTTACCAAGATCAGGACCTATTTTGTTCATGGTTAGCATTTAAACTGTTGATAATGCTCGCCATGCGCGTAACCAGCCCTGATCTTGACAATTACAAGCGAAAAAAAGTACAAAGGAATATTGTGTTTTTCTTAATCTTAATCTATAACTGAGGAGCAAACATTCAAAAAGTGTTTTGTCACACAAATACAAAGCTTGGAAAATAATGATTTAAGTGTTGCAAAAGTGACGGTTTGTATGAATGTGTCAACTTTATGATTTAATTTTAATATGAAAAAAAAACCTTTTTGAACACTAATTTTGATTTCCATTCATAGGTTTTATTATGGGCTATCAGAATTGATATAAAACGCCATTTTTCAAAATTTGTGACAAAACACTTTTTGAATGTTTGCTCCTCAACTATGTATGTCATCAACCAAAAAACATTAAAATGTATTATCTGGTATATTTTAAGCATTTGTATTTGGGGCTTGTAAAATTTTCACACAATAACAATAAAGTATATATTCTTTGCAAGAATAGTGAAAACTATATAAAGTGTGATTTTTCAAAAAGGCTTATTTTCACTTTGGACTAATTGAAAATTTAAATAAATGCACATGTTACGTACAAAAACGCATCCCTACTCCAGTTGCTGACCTCCAGCACTAACATGTCCTGTGACACCCTATTTATGGTCTTTCAACGCTTCATCTTTCCTTCGGTATATCAAATGTGAGACGTTTTCTAGGTTCTGTCATCGATATAAAACACCAGTGTTTTCTTGTTTTTTTTTTTCAATTTGATTGAGAATTTACTATTCAAGCACTTTCAAATCAAAGCTCGTCGTTTCAGAAAAGCTCATTAACATTTTACAGTGTAGTGCTTTTTAAGCGTCAACAACAACTACCCATAACCGTGAAGGCTGTTTGTATACTACCCAAGTGAACGATGGTGTTGTCCAG
Source organism: Himalopsyche tibetana (assembly GCA_030503985.1). Classification (NCBI taxonomy): domain Eukaryota; kingdom Metazoa; phylum Arthropoda; class Insecta; order Trichoptera; family Rhyacophilidae; genus Himalopsyche; species Himalopsyche tibetana. Next base: position 6,216 of record JAPJYX010000057.1, on the reverse strand, counting down.
ACGTCACTATGTACCAATAGGGTGAAATATCGTTACATGTTATAAAATACAGCACGAAGCAAGTACATATATAATGTTCAAAGCGATGCAATTTTTCTTTTAATTTTTTTTAACAGAAAATAAATCACGAATAAAGAAATTCTCAGATTTAGAAGTGATTTTTATGTCACTTGTTTTTGATAATATGATTGATATCATTTTTGACAGTTTATCAACGTTTTATAATATATAAAAATAAATTTTTGTTTGTTCGTACTCTATGGGCTGCCAAACCGCTGATCCGATTGCAAGAAAATTTTGACAAACTTTTTGCTTGCACTTCTGGAAATTAACTAACAGTTGGTCTGAAATATAAAAATCAATGTTTGTATGTCTGCCATACCGTTTTCGCAACTTGCGCGAAGGTTATAGGCATAGCGCAATTAAATTACAGTAGTTGGCGCGTGTGTCGTACTGTAGATAATCGGCAGAAAACGTCAAACAGACAGAAAAAAGAAGAAATGCACTTCAATAAATGCACTTCAATAAAAACAATTAAAATACAAACACTTTCTTTCTTTGAGTGGCATTGCAACGCTTGCAGGGGACCGGCTAGTACAATATAAAAAATAAAATTCGATTATTTGTGCCAGCCTCATTTACACTAGTTTAAATATTCAATTTAAAAATATCATATGTGTCAACAGACATCGTTGACAAGTAATATTTTGGTATCGTCAATAAATAAATGTTGGCAAAATTTTTCATTGATACAACATGGCAGTTTAGTTATCTGTGCAATAAAGTTTCTCTTTGAATGGTTTATCATACAAATAATAACCAGTCAGGATTTTCGAAACATTGTTCGCAAGTACAGATGTGTTCTGTGCGTTAAAAACACATGTTTATATACAAAAAGGGTCAATCTCATCAGATCTAAGTTTCATTCATCGCCAGAATGTTCATCTGATTCAATTTCAAATTTTTATGATTATGCTTGCAATAAACGAAACCAGCCGTGATCGTCTTTTCTAAAACCATAGCTTTTGAATTTGTTTTAGAAGTTCTGAATATTATTCTTCTTGATTGACTGATAAAGAAAAAGTTCTTATATTTGTTTTTGTATAGTAAAAATTAAAAAAAATGTTAAAGCTTTGCCGTAGCAATCAAGTTGTTCTGGGTTCATCTCACAGTAAAGTATTTAGATTAAGTAATGTTTTTTTTATATTTCTATTTAAATTAATATATAAAATGATTCTCTTATTTCAAAACATTCGGATTACATACGGATATTTTTTAATTATTTAATATTTCAAGACGTCATTTCCCTGCCACCCTTTTCAATACTTTAATAATTGGGCGTAGTGAGAGCGATTAGTTAACCACTAGTATTGTTCTGGCTTTATCATTGCATCCCTACTACTCTCCTGGAAAAAGAATGATTGAACGACTTGGTAATAAACAGTTCTTTTAAAAAACTTCGGTTGAGATACCCTTATTAGGAGACCATATGCTTCACGTTGGACTTCACTTATCACTCATAAACATTGGGAAAATTATCAAACAAGAAAGATATCTGACATGATGCATTTTGCTTGTATTTAACCCATTCGTTTTTCTAAGCCGTAGTCATCGATAACACTTTCATGTTTGAAATTTATACCCAATGAACTGGAAAACAGTGCATATTGAAGCATTGCATGGCGTTAATAATGCAAATAGACTTCCTATTTGAATATGGTAGCCAATTGGTCGGAAAATTCATGTGGAATTCTGTATATTTCTTTTATAAGTTTCAGTATACGAGAAATTTTGATAGAAAGATAAAATAGTGGCCTTTTAGTGGTTTGTATGTCAAATAACAAATATATTCTTAAGTAAAAACGTTTTATTAAGTATGTAGTTTTTTTGTCTAATTCCACAATTGTATATCGACTGTGGAAAGAAAAAAATACGCAACCCTCAAATATCCAAAACAGCTCGATTATCACAATGTATACAACTTGAAACACATTCTGTCAAAAAGATGGAAGCTGAAAATTCCGAATAAGTATCTAAATTTAGCTTTTAAGTTTGAAAAAGATAACCCTGTAAAAAATTAAAACCAAGAAAAAATACTGAAATAAAAGTTTTTCCAAGACAATTGCTTTAATTAATATTAGATTATGTCAATTAAACACTAGCAGTATCCGTGCGCTTCAAGGTTGTGTATAATTCATAATTTGCATATGTCACAAAATCATCAAAACACGTTTTTAGCGCCTCCTGTAAAATTTGATATGTGTGGGTTACGTTCTTTTTCCTTTCCACAGTCGATATGTTGATCAGTAATGTTTTATTAATAAAAACACAATAATCCTTTGTACTTCATTCCACTTTATTTAATATGTCAGGACCGGTTTCGCTCATTGCGATCATTGTCAACTGATAAGAAATATAATTTAACAATGCTATTTATACAAAATTGAAAAGTTATACACAACAATTGGCATTGAAAAGAAATTGCCAATTACATTAAAGTGATTCTAAAATAACACAAAATTAAAATGTTCAACACATCTAACATATAATTAAAAAGTCATCCCAGATTAATAAATTCAGAATGCGATTGAAAGTAATTACAAACATAATTAAAATTTCCCAAATTTTAATTATGTTTGTAATTACTTTTTTGGGAAATTATTCAATCTACTTATGTGACCCACGAACGTTCCCTCTAAGCTGCGCGTGGCCGTGTATCAGTTGGGAGAAGCCCCCACGCACTCATTCCGGGTTGGCGCGCACTACAAGACAGATATTCGATTAATATTTGACCGATTTGACTCTTGTCTTTAGAGGGAGCATTGCCCACGACATGATTTTTATAAAAAAAATAAATCAAATTTGACCCACTTGCGAAAAAAGTTCGCCATCCCTGTATAAGATAATATATTTCGACTTTGTTAAATATATATTATTATTTCCTTCGAACCTAGATAACAATTAAAACATTATATGTATACTTAAGCAATACGTCGAAAAACACTCAACCTCAAGGCTTACTGGAGCGTTTTCGGAAAGTAATTTTAATTCAGTCAGTGCTACCAGTATAATGAGCCCCACAAGCTTGAAAGGTTAAACATTTTTCCTTGGCTTAATTTTAATGTTTAGTGAAGTAAATATTTCAAAGTGTTTTGTTAATTGGCGCGAGCTGAAAACACGGTCGGCGCCGTTGTATTAATAATTATTCTCGACACGTAAAAAGAAATGTTCTCTGGAAATCACAATACACACGAACTAGAAATATACATTAACTTTTTGGTTTTACCCACTGTTTTTTGCAAACCAGTTCCACTCTGTAAAACTTCAATTTTTTGTGACTATATGTGAGTTAAAACAAGATATTTTAAGGGTAAGTGAAACGGTAAGCAGCGACAAATAAATCAAACTGTAAATTGACATATTTACAAACATTCGTGTAGTTAAAAAATCTTGTTTAGTATAATTTTAAAAACATCCTGGTAAGTTAAATCATTTTGTGTCCCAGTGGGGTGTTATAGTAGTAACCTCTTTTTTTTAAGATTCATCATTTATTTTTTTTCAAATGAAACAAGATTCAACAATGAATAATAGTTTTTTTTTGAATTATTTTGATTCTGTACTCCTCCATAAGTTTTGTCGATAGCGACCCGCGTTTCACCTTTCAAAATATTCAGGTTTTATCAAGTGCACAAATGCGCTTTAACAGAAGTACAGCAAACGGTTTGTATCGTTTATATACAAACATAAAGGGCGCACCTTATGGAAGAGTACAGAATCAAAACAATTCAAATTTGATATTGAAATTCCATCAAGTACCTTCAGTCAAAGTTATAAATTAATTAATAATATATATTATTATCACTTTTTGTTAGACATTAATTTTTCATTTAATAGTTTCCTATTTTAACACTAAATTAGCTATGAATGTCTAATAAAAGTTAAAAAAATAGTTAAACAGCGAGTGGTGATTAGTAATATTGATATATGACTTTTTGTTAATGTTAAATAAACAAAATTTTTTTTTTAAATACTAAGTAAGCATTACAACTAATGCCAATGTGGCAAATATTTTTAAGTTGAAAGATTATACGAAAAAAACTCATTGAAAAATTATTGTATGTTACTCAAGATAAACTTGGGGTAAATTGACATCACAAACACCCACGTCTTAGATCTCAAATTTTAAATTTAAAAATCTCAATTTTGGTCTTATCAGAAATCAAACCTAGAGCCACCTGATCGATACAGCAAGCTCTAATCAACTGGACCACAGCAGACAATCATTGAGATTAATCAATTTATAGTTAGAAAACAAAATGTCGCTTGTTAATCACGCCACTGACTCCCTGTTCACTATGTATGGTAAACTGTTAGCAGAATTGTATAATTAAAGATGCCTTTAATCTTTGCTTGACAAAAGATTTTTAAAAGTTATATTCAACTTGATTTTATCAATAACACGAATGTTTGGAAGTAAATACACAAGAGAGTTCTCACAAAACAAAATTAATGTTTTCATTGATTCCTTTTTAAACGTTCAATAAAATACAACCCTATACACTAAAATTGTGTGAGGGTGGGGTAAACAATGGTGACAGTTTGATAATAATAAGTTTAATACTAAAATGTTCGAAAATCAACCAATACATTTTTTAAATATAATTTGAGTTACATCTGAAAAAAGTAATTTCAAATATTCATACTGTTATTATTTCGAAATTTTTAATACTAATAACTACTGTGCTAGAACTGAATTATAATTCTTAAAAAAATATTTATTTTATAGTCTTATGTAAAATTAAATTAACTTACTACTGTGTGCAGAATTACCAACTCTACGCGATGACATATTTTAATAAATTTTAAACAAAACATGGTGAATGCTATATTTTTTTCCAGTGTCCATAATTATAGATTGTTCAACGCTTGCATTCTGCCGGTTCTGCTTTACGGTTGCAAATTATGGCACCTGACGAAGACTCAGAAAAACCGTATACTGAGCTTAGAGAACAGATGCTTGCGTCGGATAATGGGGGGTGAGGTGGTTTGATTTTGTGAGGAATTCAGAGATAAAGGAGCGTACAAGACAGCGTCCCGTCACGTCAGTGGTTATGGAGAGACGTTGGAACTGGCTTGGTCACATGCTGCGGATGCCTCAGGTAAGCCTCAACCCTGCCTGCCTCTTCTTTCGACCGGTGAGATTTTGGCATCCCGGACGTCCGTCGGGTACTATCCGTAGGATGTACTCGGCGGAACTGAGGGATGCTGGCATGTCATGGGAGGGAGCATAGCAATTCGCGGAAGACAGGGGAAACATGGAGGTGCCGCGTGGCGGCTATATGCTCCACAAAGGGAGCGAAAATGGCCAAAGAATAAGAAGAAGAATTATAGAAATAGCCAGTTATGAAGAAAGCAATTCTAAGAATGTGTCAGCATATTGAAATATTTTTGTGATTAAGTTCAATTGATGAATGAAAAATATGGTCCTGATTTGTAATTATTAGCACGGCATGTTCATAGTAAAAAAGTGATCATTTTTTTAATATAGTGTTTTTCCACTAATAATTTAAAGCTTTCACCTGAACAGTGGAAGTAAGAGCTTTAATTCCATGCAAAGAAATGATTTAATTTTCACCGTGACTGTGTTCAATAAGTAGTAAGTTTTTGATAACCTAAAATAAAATATCTCTAGCCAGTAAAAAGTCAAGAAACCTAAAAGCTTTGTGAGGGATATGACAGGTGTATCAATTCATTTTTATTCACCTACTATGTGTCTGAGAAAGTTTTAGCTTTCGTTTTTGATCGTGCACGACGAAAACAGGCTTCCGAAGCTTTTTATGTGGCAGCGTCACGCACATTCAAACGTCACGATATTATTATTTTTAACTTTCGTTTATCACTCCCGTTGAGTTTCTTAATAAATTGGCTAAAAATTGTCTATTATACAGTATAATACTTATTTTTTTTAAACATATGGACTCCTAATGAATTTATCTCAACAGAAGTGTTTCTACGAGAACTGCTTGTTATTCAGTTGCTAAACCTCTCTTTTTCAAAGAGAGTAGGGATAGAAGGATAAGGCTAGGACAGGATTAGTGGTAAGCTAATCGCTCTCGATACGCCCCGTTCGTAGGATAGGATGGGTGAGAGGGGGGAATTCAAGATATCACATACATCCATGCCTATGAACAGAAATTCACAAATCGATTGAAAAAT
>JAPJYX010000056.1:0-23495 GCA_030503985.1 Himalopsyche tibetana | reverse complement strand
CATTTGGCTTTTCTTTGAACTCTATAACTGGATTTACTAAAGATTCCGATTCTGTATTAAATTTTATATATCCATAGGTAGAAGATGCAAAATAAGGTTTTGTTGCTGGAAGGATGATCGGGTAGTCTTGGTTCTGAATAGATTGATCAACGATTTTTAAAGTTTGGTTGAAATTATTGATATCAACTGCAGGATCAAAATAGTGATCTGATGAAATATATACGAGTGTTTCATCTTTTGATGTATTTGCTGCAACTACCGCAGCATGGGCAATCACCGCGGCAAAAGTGTCTCTTCTTTCAGGTTCTGTCAATATATTATTATCAAGACAGTTAGGTCCTAGTTGCTGCTTCACTAGGTCTCTGTGCGCAGTATTGGTTGTGATCCAAATGTCAGAAAATTTATGCGAATGAGAGAGTCTAAAAAATGTTTTTTGTAGAAGCGAATCATCATCAATTACTTTAGCAAATTGCTTTGGTTTATTTTTTGTTGATAGTGGCCATAGTCTAGTGCCTGATCCTCCTGCATTGATAATAATTTGCATAATGTGAATAACGTGAATAATATTGAATAATATTATTTATGCCTGCTTTTATGGTTTATGACAAATAATGCAACTATTGCCAGTCCAATCACAAAAGCAGAAAACATCAAGTAAGGGATTAAATCAGCTTTTTGCAGTATTGGATTATTTTCTATTGTTGATTTGTCATTCGGATCTTTGCAGTACCCAGAAGCATCTCTCTTAAATCCCTCTTGGCACTTCTGATAACAATTACCATTAATTAATTCTTCTTGATCTGTACAGATTTTTTTTCTACTTTCACAGTCGCCAGTTGTAGCATTATAGGTGTTGTTTAGTTCACACCTAGACCTGCATTTATCATTAATAAAAACTTCATTTTTCGTGTTATCGCATTGCACTTTGTTATCAGTAATTATGAAAGCTACCGTTGATAAGCCAGGCCTAGCAGTTTCATCAAAATCTTTAGAAAAGTTTACATTTTGATTGAACGTAACTTCAACCATATCACCTGCTTTTGCTACAACAGAATTAATCTTTAAAGTCAAACCAATACACCCTGTACCTCCTGGCTTGAGTGTTGAAAATTCTGCTTGGGATTGTGGTCCGTATTTAGTGATTCCTTTTTTAGTTAGAAAGCTTTCTGGGACTTTTACCCCTTTTAAAGCCTTGTCCTGTTGCAGTGCTTCATCTCTGTACTTAGGGATTAATGAGCATTCTAGTATTTTAGTTTTAGGGAAGTTAGGATTTGATTCTATAATGGCATCAGTTAAAAAATAATCACTCACAGAGATTGTGTCTAATTCTAGCGACTCCTTGCTGATACTGAGCGAAACTGATAGATTTTCAATTGCTTTACTGATAGTGTGGTTGCCGTATGGAAAGTAAAGCTCATATGTCCTGGGTGTCGTTACATCTAGGTACTTATCATACAGTGTGTAGTTGTCCGGAAGCGCTGCTGTTGAGATGGTGGTGAGCGATAAACTCATTGATAAACTAATTAAACACAAGAAGAGTAATATTTTCTTAAACATGATTAATATAATGATTAAAATATAAAAATTTGACAAGCTGATTTGATATGCTATTGACAAACAGTGGTTTTAAAAGCAGTATTAAACTGAATACATTAAAAGACTTAAAAATAAGACTTAAAAATAAGAAACTTAAAAAAATACTGCATCCATAGCTCAGTTGGATTAGAGCGTTGGTTTTCGGCACCAAAGGTCAGGGGTTCGATTCCTCTTGGATGCACCAAAATTATTCAATAGATACCCATATGGGTTTTATTTTGTGTGATTTTTGCGGAAGTCGTGAAGTATTGATTTGAGCATTCCAGAAGAAAAATGGGCAAAAAAATATCCGAGTTTTGCAACTCGGAAAAAAAGATTAAAATAAAGCTTAGCTATAGTATTATATTAAGCTGAACTATTGAAGCCCGCGATACTCATTTACCATACTGTTGATTTCTACAATACCAACAGTTTCGTTTTTGCAGACCTTATTGACATTGATAATATCAATATATTCTCCATTGCGAATCATAAGCGAGAAGATCATAAAATCTCCTTGAACTCCAGCATTGTCAAAGTTGACAGTGATTCGCTGCTCATGAGGTTTTGGCTCTAAAGTATTGATTGTACTAATATTTTTGTTGCCAAACATTCCAAAGAATGAAGTTGATTCAGAGTTGCCAATCTGAAGTAGATTATAATCTGTATCAGATAGAAGAATATTAGCAATTGGGTTATATTCAGCGAATGTATCACGTCCGCTAGAAAAGTCTAATAAACAAATTGCAACAATATCAAAAGCAGGGACGTATATTTCAGAATACTCAGCATTTAAAAAAGTGTATGTTTTACCATTTACTTTTTGTGTGGCCGAACGATCACGCTTACCTCCGATTCCTTCATCGGGAGTGCAAAAAAAATGAGGATATTTTGTAACGTCTTCATTACCGCGCCGTACATGGTAAGCTTGGCGAGGTAGCTGCACTTGCGCTGTCATCTTTCCTTTCAAATCCCAAAAGCAATTGTTTGTGTCGAAGTCGTTGGTTTGGTTTTGTGCATTTGCACACCATGCACTTAACGTATATACGTGTTTGCATTTATTTAATGGAACTCGCACAGCTGTGTTTGTTGTAGCAAGATCAATTTGAACTGGCTCAGAGGATTCACTATATTGAGTGAAAACAACTGGCTGGTTATTAATAGTAGACTCGTCAATTCTGGAGAATGAAACCATGATGTTTATTTCCTTGCTTTTTCAGCGTTAATATTAAAACGTGAGCGGTTCTATGTTTTCGTTGGGTTTTGTCTTCCTTTTGCTTTGGATTAGATTTTAAAATCTAATAAAAATCAAAAAGATTAGAGTTAGCCTAATCATATATTTAGCTAGCAAAAAATATTTTGTCAAGTTAACCCATGACTTTTAAGTTTTTTAAATTTGTTAGATGAATTAGCTAGGTATCCTATTTTCTTTGAAATTTCGAGATTACTTAAATCTATCGAAGTTGTATCTTGTATAATTAAGAGCCTTTTATCAATACGTGTCATATATATTAAATTTATCCTTTGCTTTAAAGCTGTAAAGTAAGTTTGAAGAATACTGATTGAATCAAACAAATTATTTGAAAGGAATCTAAATACACCTACGGTGTCTTTTCTTTCCTCGCAAAGCGAGGTTAAAGAACAATTAGGTTTACTTTGCATTACTTCCAGTATCTTACAAAAACGATCTCTAACTCTCTTATCTTTAAAATATTTGTTTGTAAATTTAATCATATGAAATATTTTTGTAAATTATCTAGCTATATATACTGATTAATATCAAGTTAAAAAAATATACCCCGTACTTGTGTGTACAGGGTAGAACACTCATGGTTAGGGGGTTTATTTAAGCCTAATTTATAGTATCGGCTTCGCCTTAAATATAAATTCATAAAGCGCATTGATTGGTTTATATTCCATTATTGGAACGATAGTAAAAGCAAATATAGAACACAAAAAAATCATTAGTAAAAAGTTAATTATTTTTTTTTGTTTTAATAGTTCAAATTTTATTACAATTTTTCTTAAAAGAAGTATACTTAAAAAGTAATAACTCATGAATATAATTAAATAAAACAATGTAAAATTCATAATTAACAATTTTGATGTAATGAATAATAACCAGGGTGAAAGTATATTTTTACTCCGCCTTCATTGCAAAGTTGGTCGAGTATTGCAATCATTCCCATAGTGTAAGCCAAAGCGATACCTAATAAGGTGCAAATACCTAAACAGCCTGCCAATCCTGCAATGCCTATAATTGCGCCTGCGCCTAATCCGCCCATTTGAGCTAAATAAACAGCACACCTGTTCAAGTGCAAAGCGCTTGGTAGCCAACCCCACCAAGACACATTAACCCTAGGCTGACACCCCCCACCTGCCTTAGCCCTAACCCTAACCCCATTCACCAGCTGATCACCTACCTTTGAGACTTCAGTCTCAAAAGACTTCGTCTCTTGGTTTTGGATTATCTCTTCAATGGCTTCTTTTTGGTATTCTGGAGCTTTGTCGTATTCTTGTTTCATATAGTCTTCTTTTTTATGTGTAAGTTTGATCTGTTATTCCTAGTTTTGTATTCCTTTGAATATATTATCCCTCTCTTCTTTACTCATATTTTTGTATTCATCAAAAGTTACTGGCATTTTAGGTATTTTTGGCAACTCACATTTTTCTCCATCTTTCATAGAGATAAATTGTATTATGCACATCATGCCAATAAAGCTATGGCATTGCTTAACTAGAATAGATACTATTAAACTTGTCAATAACCAGATTAAGAGATGCTTTCAGCATCTCTTTTGATTTTGAATAACATTTTGTTCTTCGGTTAAGTCTCTTTAGGAATAGTCTGTAATTTGAGTTAAAACCTTCAATATTTTCTGTGTATTGTTTACCTATTAAATGCTTATCTTTTGGGATAAATTGTTGATAAGCAGCCCAGTCATCACTTGCAAATTTTATTACGTTAATCTTTTTGATTCTTTCCCAAAGTCTAAGACCTGTTTTGTAACCTCTTGAACCTAATTCAAAATCTATAACTCTTTTTCTTTCTCTATCATGAGCGATCCAAATCCAACATTTCTTCTTTTTAGTTCCAATATAGCTCCACATTTCATCTAATTCTACAAATGCTACGCATTTGTCATCATAATAGTTATTTTTTTTCCAACTGGACTTTATCCTTAGATCCATATTTTCTTACCCAGTTAATTACAGTAGCGATGTTAATCTTGAACATTCTAGATATTGATCGTAGGCTGGATCCTTCTAGGTACCATTCAATTACTTTATCCCTCAGTTCCTGAGGATATCCACGGCATGCCGTGGATGTAAAGTTGTACCCACAACCTTTGCATTTGTATCTTTGTAGTCCTTTATTAAGTCCATTTTTAACTTTAATTTTGCAGTCACATTTTGTACAAAATATATCCTCATGATTGTTCATGAGGATAATATTATTGATCTATTTTATTTAAGCAATGCCAAAGCTATTAATTATTTTGGTTATATCATAATAAACTGACTGCTTATAAAAAATACTAGCAATAACACTAAGTATAAAGTAAATGACTGCTATGATTTTAAGTGTTTGTTGATTGTTTATCTTCATAAAAACGAATTTATTTTGCTGATTATAAATAGATAAGTCATAAAGTCAGATAAAAATCCGAGAAACAACAGAATATATATTATTGACTTATATTTGCTATACTTTGTATTTACTGCGTTAACAAGGTTGTTTTTTTCCTTAATTAGACAATAATAAACTGGTATGTGCAAGGCGATTGAAATAATTAATGTGTACATATTTAAACAAAGAATTTAATCACAACTTGGTTCACCTGCGGCAATTGGCCAAATGCTAAAAGTAACCTTAGATCTACCCGAATAGCAGACATTAGCAACGTCTGAACCTCTTTGTGTAGTTTGTCCAAGCAAATAGTTTATTAGCCAAAATGAACCTGCAACGACTGCACATGTTACACCTCCAGTTGCTGCGCAAAAAGCACTGAATGCCCACTTCATAATAGTAAAACCATAATTTAAAGTGTGATAATCTTTCCACATCTGACGACAGTTTGCGATTGAAAAACCACCCCACCATGCCTTGAAATTAAATCCACACCAGCCATTATTAGCCTTAGCCCTAACCCCATTCACCAGCTGATCACCTACCTTTGAGACTTCAGTCTCAAAAGACTTCGTCTCTTGGTTTTGGATTATCTCTTCAATGGCTTCTTTTTGGTATTCTGGAGCTTTGTCGTATTCTTGTTTCATATAGTCTTCTATACTATCTGTTATTCCTAGTTTTGCCAACTCTGATTTTACTGTTTCTGCATATAGGTTTTGTACATAGGCTTGTTTTTCTTCGTCATTCATTCCCTCTACTGCTCTGTTTATATCTTCTATTTGTTTTGTTATTGTTGCAGTCTCTGTTATCATTACAGTCTTTGTATGATCTGATGCTTCAAGAATAGTTTTCAAATCATATAGATTAGCAGTGTTACCAATAATAGATAGTGATAGTATCTTATCATCTCCCCAGTTCCAATATCTTTGGGCTTTGAGTTCTATTGGGTTCATCTTGGATAGTTGATGGTCAAGCTTCGCTTGATCATCACTTGACAAGTTGTCTATGTGTGAACCATTGTTCTTTAAGTCGTCTACTTTTGCTATTACTTCACTTAATTTGTTTTTGTATTGTTGTTTTAGTGTTCTTGTAGAATAATTCCCTTGTATAGATATTCTTTGTTCTGTTCCTCCTATATTAGATAGACCCGATAGTGAATTAATAATAAATGCACTAGGGTCAATATGATAACCTTGGTTATTCTTAGAACTATTCAACTCATTTTCAATCAAATTATCCATATATACATTATCTTTAAACACGACATTCAGAAAAGCCTCAGGATTAGACACCATACTTTCATTCCAAGTGATTTCATCACTTGCCTTAGAGTTCACTGACGTAGTCAGTGTGAACAAAGACACTAAAACCACAGTGGTTGTGATTAGAATTGTTTTTAGGTGGGTTTTTAGACTGGCTTTGAAGCTACCGATGAGGTTAGAGTTAAGCTTAGAGCTATTTTCGTGGTTGCTGCTGTATTGTAAGTCTGGTCTGTCGGCAGTCTGTGAATCGGTTGATAAGCTTTGATTGTTATCTAGCTTAGTTTGTCTTTTAGATGTTTTAAACATATAGAGTTTTTAATAAAAATTGTGTATAGTTTATTGCCCTTACGGGCGGTTAAAACTATTGCTAATTATTTGGAGAAATTGGAATATTTGTCAAGTTGCGCTTTGGATTTGAATTCAAGTCAGTTCATTGTTGTCTGTATTTAAGTATATTTTACAAATATGTAGTCTTAAAAAAATATCTTACTGCCATCATAGTTGACACAAATGCTAATTTTGTGAAAACTTAAAAATGACCCTAAAATATTAGCAAACACAGCTGTGCACTAGATTATTTGATTGAATTTTAAATTTTAAATTTTGTGTCTTAGCTGTGTTTGGTGGAGCAGTATTAACAAACTAGTTAATATATTAAGTATTTTATAAGTCGGCTAAAATCGACTCAAACTGAATTATTATGAATATCATTAAACTTAAAAAAAGCCTAGTTGCTTTTATCTTAACCCTTACAATTGCCTTGAATATAGGCTTTAGCGCAACTTCATTTGCTTTAACTACAAGACCTTCTGAACCAGAAACTACGACTCAAACTCAAACTCAGACAGCACTGTACGAACAGGTTAAAAATGTTATCTTTGAAAATATTGCAAATATAGCCGTGTTTATTCTTGCACCAATTGGTGTGCTTATGATTATTATCAATATAATTTTGATTTTATGGGCTTTGATTGCTGGTGAACAGGGCAAGGTTGGAACTAAAATTGCTGCTATAATGATTGGATTTATAATGGTAGTTATTGGACTTGGTATATCTACCAATAAGGATAAGATTTTTAAGACATCTGATCAGATAACCATCGTAAGGTCTTTAGTGTAATATTTTATGAACATCATCAAGACAATTCTCAAGCCTACGCTCAAGCCTTATTTTATTGCTCTGTTCGTGCTCCTTACTCTAGTTTTGGGCGCATTCCCTTGTTTAGTTTTTGCAGCTGATACTCCAAATACCCAAAGCAACATAACATTTTCTGATGATGACATTAAAACTATACAAAATGATTCGATTGTACCAAGGAAAATACTAGGTAATTCGTATGAGCTATTCAAGTCTAATTCTGGAATTCTTAATACTGATGCTAAGAAAGAGTCTTCGCTTAAAGTTTTAAAAGATATTGCACTGGCACTTTTTGCTTTGTATATCATAATTCAAATTATTATGGTCCTTATGGCCAAAATCACACTCCACGACTTAGCTGCAAACTTTTTGAAAGCTGTGATAATGAATTTTGGTGTTATTGCAATTGTTGTGTCAGGTGTTGCTGTTACTAATACTTTTACTACTTTTTTTAGCTTGGACAAGAATTTTACGGTACAAACAGTACGCTCTATGCAGCTTTATGTTACATCAGCTGAGGAAAGAGATAAGATTCTAGCTTCTACAGATGTTGAAATTTTAAAAAATAATTTCAACCCTCCTGCGGTAACTTATAGCGGGCTTTCAGGTGATGTCTTTTGCCTTAAGACAATTCAAGACCAATATAGAGTTGCTAACCTTATTCTGAATTGGTTAACACTATCTTTAGCCTACTTTAACTGGTCAATACTATTAATATCAGAAATAGTACTTAAAATATGTCTATTTATGTCGCCATTTATTGGGTATTTGTATATGTTTGGTGACAGATTCTCAATTATAAGCAAATTTTGGACATTGTTTTGGGATAGTGCTTTTGCTAAATCTATTTTTTATATTACATATGGCGTGATATCTATCATTGTCAATCAATTCACCATGTCATTGACTAGTAATATCATTAATTTAGAATATGCTTTTCTCATTATATCATCTTTGATAGCTTTGTCTGTTACAACCTTTACAATTCGTGAAGTTTTTAAGATTGATGGTGTGATTAAGGTTTTTAATGATCAATTAACTACCATATCTAAAAAAATATAAAATTAACACCTTCAAACTACACTCTTAACTATGTCTTATAAAGTAAAATTCGATGATACATCTAAAATCAACAAATCATTTTCACGCTCAATCTTAGAGGGTGTTTATATCGGTAATTTGTTTAATTTAAAAATTTCTGATTACCCAGTTCACAAATCTTTAGGCAATATGATCAGGTATTTTTTTGCTAAAAATGAAGTACAGACTTTGTCTAACTCTCAAATAAGATTGGTAGATGATTACACTATTATCGGCTCAAAAATGATTAAGTATTACCAGATTCAAATACCTTATTTAGCTAATGCTAGCCAAGAATTACAGGAAGTTAAGTATAAAAATTTTAGTAATTTCATTGAAAATCTAAAGCAATACCAAGCGCTTGATATTTTTTACTATGATCGTCAGGAGATTCGCGATGATTATAATTTTTATTTTACTCAACTTGATCAAAAAATTGAAACTAAAGCAATATTTAGCACTCCAATTGGTAAGAGAGAGTCTAAAAAATTAAGGTCAAAGCTACCTGATCTTTTGTCTGAAATGATAGATAAATATCAACCAAGAACTAGAGAGGCTTTTTGCATAATTAGCGAGCAAATTCCGACAACTAAATTTGAAGATCTTGAGAAAGCTAAGATAGAATTAGACGCAAAAGTTTTTAAAATACTGACAGGCTTCAAGGAGCTGAATGTTGATTATATTGATGTAGTTGGTAAGCATAGAGAATGGTTGTTTAACAATTTTATTAGCAACTTAACAAAATATTAAAACAAAATATTAAAAAAACCAATCATCTTTAAAAACAACTCAAATATAACTCAAATGCACCTGAAATATGTTTCAAAAAATAAAAGAAAAAAAAGTGATTATTGATAAAATCGATGACTATAAGAATAAGTACCCCGTTGAGGTGCTTTATGAGCAGAATGGCATGAAAATTGAAAGCACATATATAGAGCAGTCTAATAGGTTTTCTAAAACGTATTATTTGGTACAGCTACCAGCTTTAGCTACTTCGCAAGATGTGATTGATGCTTTTGACTTGAATAACAGTACCGAAATTAAACCTTTTCAGTATTTTCTGAAGCTTAATATTAGAATTACAAATGATTCCTTGTTGTTTAAAACAATCAAAACCACTAAAATAAATATTACAGAGCAAGTGAAAGTACCTTTGATTGGAGGTTCTGAGGTTGAAGCAAAATCTAATATTGACACTATTGAAAAAGTTGAAGACATGATAGCGAAAGGTCAAGATTTGTGTGATACAAGTATTGTTTTAACTATTTTTGCTGATGACAAAGCTCATTTACTGGCTATAGATAAACATATTCAGACTAAACTCAGACAGAAAAAATGGGTGTTTGCTTGTCCGACTTTTGATCAAAAAGACTCCTTTCTTAACTCCTTGCCTATTCCTACAAATAACCCAACGACCGTTAAAGTCCTGTCTGAGCCTCTTTCTATACTTTTATTACCAACATCAACAAGAAACGGTGGATTGCTACCAATCGGCTATAATGAGTATAAAAAAAATCTTTATTTTTTCGACATATTCAAAGGAGATCGTACTCACTCAATTTCTGTAACGGGAGATAATGGTGGTGGTAAGAGCGCTTTTTGCAAAAAATTATTTGATGAACTAGGGCTTTTCGGTGTACAAAGATGGTATATTGATCCAGAAGGAGAGTGTAGCAAAATGGCCACTGCAATCGGTGCAGAGGTTATTCAGGTTAACAGGGCTAGGGGCATCAATATTGTTGACTACAATGATAATATAAGTGAGTTATTTGATGATGAAGATAAGCAGAAGTTCAAACCGCAGTCAGATCATATTAATTGGCTAACTGATTTTATGTTAAGCTTTCCTGTCTTTGAAGATTCGATTCATAAGAACAAAACCTCACTATTAGCATGTCTTAGTTCTTTTTATGAGGAAGTAGGTATTAACCAATCTAGTAGAAACATGGAAGAGTTGTGTAATTATTTGCGCAATCACGATAAATCAAAGAGCGAGTGGAAGGAATGCTGGCAAGGGGTGAAAAATTTTAGCGACAACCCAAAAGATCATGCAACTTATGGAGGTTATTTTAGTTCTAAGGAGAAGTTTTCTTTAAATTCTGATGCTGCTATCTTGGATATTTCAGGTAACGAAAATGAAACCGTAAGGTCTGCACTAGGCTATGCTTTGCTATACAAGACTTTTGAAATGATGCTACCGAAAGATAGGTATAGATGCTTGTTTATCGATGAGTTGCATATGTTTATGAAGTTCAAAGGCTTTACTGACTTACTATCTCAGTACGCTAAGAGGTGTCGTAAGTATAATGGTTTTTACACTTTAATAACCCAAGAAATCAATGATTATAAAAAATTTGATGCTATATCTATAAGTAAACAAATCGGATTCCAGTTCATTTTTGCTCAAGAAAATATTAATAGTGAAGTTGTAAACATCAACCAAATTGATTCTAAAGCTATTAGGGCTCTGCCTATTGGAACTTGTATGATCTGGCAAAAAAAAGAACTGACGCTAGATAGAGTCAAAATCCACCTCAGGCAGTATCAGGTTGATTATTGTGCTAAGGACTCCAGTAAAAATCTTAGTATCAATATGTTTAGAAAATTCCAAGAAGAATAAACACATTTTAACAAGTAAACGTTTTTACAAGTAAGTTTGTAGATAAATTGCAAATATACAAAATATGAATCAATATAATAATCTAAACCTTTTTATCAAAATAATGACATTGCCAGTGCTTATTTTGGCCGGTCCAATCTCTAAAAACTTTATAGTAAAGTATCACTTATTAATCATATTATTTTTAATATCTAATATTTTTGCATTTTCTATATTAGTTTTGATAACATCGTTTAATCAGTATTAAAGCCATCTCTAACAGACACTAAATCACAAATTTAACCGCATATTATATGTTAAATAATCATAAAAATAACCATGCAAAATTTCAAAATAAATCTATACCTTTGATTATTTTTGTTCTGATAATCACGCTAATTCCCATATTCCTTTTATCTTTCTATTTTATCTCTAATAGAGCAAAAGTTGTTGATGCCGTTAGCTCTTCACCTCGCATTAGCTTGGATAATACGAAGTCAATCAAACAGCCAAATAATACAACAGGCTTAAGAGATGTTCAAAGTAACACTCAAACTGACAATCAAATTAACGGTCTGTTTAAAATTACTTTTGTAAAGCCCGATTCAAACTGGAATTATAGAATTATTGATGAAGATTCGGATATTTATAAAACTAAGAAAATGACTTTTGAGATATATAAATCTGATATAATTATGAGGGTTAATATAATGGAAGAAGATTTAACACAGCTTAGAGAGCTGGAAAGAACAGGGGATCAAAAAGTTAATGTTTTGGATTCAGTTTTGGAATATAAAAATATAGATATTAGCACTGCTGTTAAGATTGACAAAACCGAGTTAAGCAGGGCAGCTGCTGGTATTGATGATATTTCTCAAATTATTGTTAACACGAACAAAACAAACAAGATAGTAGATAGTGTAGATAAAAGCAAAAGCTCAATTGCTTATCTTTATTCTCTAGAGATGTTTCCTGAATACACTATCAATTATAGAAACAGCAGACTAAGAACTAAGATTAATTATTCGCCAACTACTGAAGATAATTATAAAATCCTTGATTCAATTATTCCGACCCTTAACATTAAGTTGTAGAGTAAGTGTGTCAAGGTCTGAAATTATCAGAACAAATAATAAATAAAATTGTAGATAAAATTCCTAATTTTATTAGTACAGATACTAGTGATTTATTTGCCCAAATCCTAAAAAATAGTAATTAATATTATATGTCAATCAAAAAGTCAGAATTATACAGTACCCTTTGGGAAAGTTGTGATGCTTTAAGAGGTGGGATGGACGCAAGTCAATATAAGGATTATGTCTTGGTACTGCTTTTTGTTAAATATATAAGTGATAAGTACAAAGATGAGAATTATGGTGCAATAACAATTCCAGCTGGCTCTGGTTTTCAGGATATGGTAAGTTTAATCGGAGACAAGGAAGTAGGGGATAAAATTAATAAGCTAATTTTAAATCCTATCAAAGAGGCTAACAAACTATCAGATTTTCCTGATTTTAACGATTCTGATAAGTTTGGTAAAGGGGAGGACAAGGTTGAAACACTATCTAATCTCATAAGTATTTTTAACAAGCCAGAACTTGATTTTAGTAAGAATAAAGCTGAGGGGGATGATATACTTGGAGATGCTTATGAATATTTAATGAGACATTTTGCAACTG
This sequence comes from Himalopsyche tibetana, assembly GCA_030503985.1. Classification (NCBI taxonomy): domain Eukaryota; kingdom Metazoa; phylum Arthropoda; class Insecta; order Trichoptera; family Rhyacophilidae; genus Himalopsyche; species Himalopsyche tibetana. The sequence continues at coordinate 10,528 of JAPJYX010000056.1, read as the reverse complement.
AAAGTGGAAAGAGCAAAGGCCAGTTTTATACACCCTCTGAAGTAAGTAAAGTGTTGTCCAAAATAGTTGGTATAAATAGCTCAAATTCTACTGGAAGTACAACTGCCTACGATCCAACCTGTGGATCTGGATCGTTACTACTTAAGCTTAGTGATGAAGCAGAAAAAACAATCTCACTTTTTGGACAAGAAAAAGAAAACACTACAGCTGGATTAGCTAGAATGAATATGATTCTTCACAATAATCCTACTGCTGATATTTGGGCAGATAACACCTTGGCAAGTCCACACTGGTTAAATGGAGAGGCTCTTAAAACTTTTGATTATTGCGTTGCAAACCCACCATTTTCTCTTAAAAACTGGGCAAGTGGTGTTACTCCTGACAATGACAAATTTGATAGGTTTAATGGCTTTGGTGTACCGCCTGATAAAAACGGTGATTATGCTTTTTTATTGCACATAATCAAATCCCTTAATTCAAAAGGTAAGGGTGCTGTTATTTTGCCACACGGTGTATTGTTTCGAGGAAATAGTGAATCTGTAATAAGAACAAGTATTATTAAAAAGGGGTTTATCAAGGGAGTTATCGGCTTACCTGCAAACCTGTTTTATGGTACTGGAATACCTGCTTGTATTATTTTAATTGATAAAGAAAACGCCCATACAAGAAAAGGAATTTTTATTGTTGACGCTTCAAAAGGTTTTATTAAAGATGGTAATAAAAATAGCCTTAGAGATCAAGATATTCACAAGATTGTCGATGTTTTTAACAAACAAATCGAAGTAGCCAAATATAGTAGAATGATACCACTAGAAGAGATAGTTAAGAACGAATATAATCTTAATATACCAAGGTATATTGACTCTCAAGAAACCGAAGATATTCAAGATATTTTTGCCCATCTTAACGGAGGAATATCGACTCATGATGTTGATCAACTATCAAAATATTGGAACGTGTATCCTAACCTTAAAACCTCACTTTTTGAACCAATTATTGAATCAAAAGTCGAACTAAAAGATGTAAAATACAATACTTTAAAAATTTCCGAAGACGAGGTAAACAAAACTATTTTTGAACACAAAGAGTTTATTACTTTTGCTAAAACACTTGAAGCAGTATTTGCGGATTGGAAGATCAAAACAACCACCGAATTACGAACTCTTAAAAAAGGGTCAAAACCCAAACAAGTTATACACTCTATCTCAGAATCTCTTTTGCACAGTTATGACAATAAGGAATTGATTGATCAATATGATGTTTATCAACATTTAATGAGTTATTGGAGTTTAGCCATGCAAGACGATGTGTATGCAATTGCAACCGGTGGCTGGGAGGTTGGTAATGAAGTCAATAGACTTGTATCAACAACTAAGAAAAAAGATAAAACAGAAACTAAAAAAGATATTGAAGGTCTTGCTGGTCTAGAAGGTAGATTAATACCTACAAATATATTAATTGCAAAATACTTTACTCAAGAACAGTTTGTAATTGATAATCTTAATAGTCAAAAAGAAGAGCTTCAAACTCAAAAAATAGAACTCGAAGAAGAGCATAATGTTGAAGGCGGGATCTTTGAAGATGTGGATAAAATCAATAAAGTTGAGGTAAGTAAGCTTTTAAAACTCAAAAAAGCAGAAGTTCAAAGCGAAGAAACTAAAATAGAGCAAAATATCTGCTCAAAGTATCTTGATTTATTAGAACAAGAGACTCAGATCACTAGTAAATTAAAAACTTTTAATAAAGATTTGGAAGCAAAGGTTGTAACAAAGTACCCAACCTTAACAGTGGAAGAGATTCAAGAGATAGTAATTCAAGATAAGTGGATGGCAAAACTTGATAAAGATGTAAAATCCGAAATGGATAGGATTAGTCAAACATTATCAACTAGAGTCAAAGAACTCGCAACAAGATACGCCAACCCATTGCCTAAGTTAAGTGATGAAGTAGAATCAGCCGAGCAAAAAGTTAATGCTCATTTAACTAAGATGGGATTTGTATGGTAAAAAAAGGGTATAAATTAACTGATGTTGGGGTGATACCTGAGGATTGGGACGTCACAACAATTAATGAAGTCTGTGAGCTAGTAAGTGGGGGTACTCCAAATTACAGACATAATCACTTATTGGAATGGAAGTATAAATTGGTACACCTCCCACTGAGGTGGGTAAAAACAAATACTCTTTTAAGAGTTTACGAAAAATTACTAGTGAAGGGTTAGCAAATAGTTCAGCAAAATTATTACCAGTAGGAGCTATTTTACTAACCACAAGGGCCGGCATTGGTGACTTAACAATTTTAAAAAGCGAAGGTTCTACAAACCAAGGTTTTCAGTCACTTGTTGTAAATTTAGGTCGTTCCTCAACTAGCACATATACATATTTGTAATAATATGTATATTATTTTATGCTTTAATCATGATAGCAACTGTTCATGTTTGTAGAGCCTGCGGCTCTGCAAACATCATCAAATGTGGGTGGAATAGAAATGGTAACACAAGATTACAAATGCAAAGATTGTAAAGTAGTTCGTGTACTGGTGTTAAAACCTAAATACACTGAAGAAAAAAAAGAAGAAATAATAAAAGCATATATGGAGAGATCTTCAATGGAGGGTATAACAAGAATTTATGGAACATCTGATAACACACTTAGGTCTTGGCTAAAAAAAAATCAGAAAAACTAGCAGATATATTTACTCATACAAAATACATAATACCTTTCGCCGAAGGCGATGTATTAGAACTAGATGAAATGTGGTCTTTTGTGAAGAATAAAATCCACAGAGTGTGGATATGGCTTGCCCTTTGCAAAAGAACAAGGCAGATAGTGGCCTATCACTTAGGCTCAAGAGATTCTGTTGACTGTAAGCTATTTTGGGACAAAGTCCCAAAAAGCTACAAAGAAGCTCAAATTTATTCAGATCAACACCCAGCCTACAATGAAGTATTGTCCACGTACAAGCATGAATCAGTAACTAAGAAAACAGGGTTAACCACTAAGATTGAAAGGTTTAACCTTACAATTAGAAACAGAATAGGGAGATTAGTAAGAAAGACTTTGTCTTACTCTAGATGTGAATAACACATGAAGCTTGTATTAGATTATTTATCCATGAATACAATAAAAAAATAGCCCTAAAACTCAGTTATGAGTTTTAGGTGCTAGTTGAGGAACGACCTAAATTTATAGCTAAACCCAACGTCAACTAGACAAATAATTAAAAACCATTTACCCATACCTCAGAAATGAGGTATAGTTCTGATTTAAGAAAAAAAAGTAATAGAAGCTGTTAATTCAAAAGAATATACAAAGCTCAGTATTTCTAAAATGTATAAAATATGTAGATCAACTATTGATAGTTGGTTGTCACTTGTAAAGACCGAAGGTCTTTACAAGATAACACCACAGACCAATATTCATAGTAGAAAACTAGATATAGAGGAGTTAAAAAAACAACTTGAATTAACTCCTGATATATACCAATACGAATTAGCTAATAAATTAAAAGTAAGCCAGAATGCTGTTTTTTACAATATGAAAAAGTTAGGAATATCTCGTAAAAAAAACAAAAAAACTTCAGAGAGCGAAGTGAAGAATTAAGAACTAATTATCAAACTGAATTAGATAACATACCGATTGATCAGAGAGTATTCATAGATGAGACAGGGGTAGAAGATGAAATGTTGCGAGACTTTGGATATTCAAGAAAGGGTCTAAGAGTTCAAACAGTAATTAGTGCCATAAAACACAATAGAACAAGCCGTAATTGGATCTTGTACGAAAAAGAGCGATGAGGATAAAACATACATAACTAGCTCTATGTTAGTAAAAGGTACCACCAACGGTGATACTTTTTAACATACCTTGAAAAGGTATTGATTCCTACGTTGACCGCAGGTCAATGTGTAATATTAGATAATGCAAGAATACACAAATCAACGAAAGTAAAAGAACTAATAGAAGAAGCAGGCTGTCGCCTGCTATACTTACCTCCATACTCACCAGACTTTAATCCATTGAACATCTATGGTCTGCATTAAAGAAAAACTAAGAACAATGCAAACGACTAAAGATTTGTTTGATACAAATTTAAATTTAGTAATTAATAGAATGTATGGTTGAGGTTGGGTTTAGCTATAAAACATACTTCAATCAAATTAAGTATAAAATCAAATACAACGCTGAATCAAAAAAAAATACTTTTTTGAAAAGTGGCAAAGGCTTGAACTAAACAAAGATATAAGTTTATTGCTTGTGAGTTGGGGAAAATAAGCTCAACTTAAAAGTAAATAAAATTGTAATTAGAAAAATGAAAAACTAAGTGGGGCTCCTGTAATGCTAAGACTAAAGTGATAAATTTAAACATAAGTCTAATTGAAAAACCTACAAATACCTAGAGTATGTTTTAGTTCATGAGCTTGTTCACTTATTAGAAAGAAACCATAATGAAAAATTCATTTCATATATGGATAATTGCTTACCTAACTGGAGGCAAGACAAATCAGATCTTAACCAATCATCTTTATTAGATCTGTAAATCTGTTTTAATTTTTCACAGCTCAATAAGCCCTTTGACGGTATTAATACCTTTCAAATGAAGGGTATTTTTTTTATTTTTTTTGACTCACAGCTTCCTCAAAAAGTACAAAAAAAATACGATCGTATTAAGTTGTATTTGATCATAGAGTTTTGTAATTTTTGCGCAAGCTGTGGACTAATTGTGTTGTATAATTTTGTATGTATCGTATGCTAGTTTTATTTCTTCTTTTTCTAAGACTTGTAAAATAGCATCAGAATATATTTCTTGCACAACTCTTTTCATTCCTAGTTTACAAGCAAACCATATAGTATAAGTTACGCAGAAGAATCTAAGTGGGTAAATACTTTTGGAGTGTAGCTAACATCTTCTGGTAAGTGCGGGTCAAGATATTTAAGCTCGTCTTCCTCCATCATAGTATAAATTTCGTTCACTGTGTGGGTTATAATTTGCTTAGCTTTGCTATAGTTCTGGTTGTATTCTATGGTGAATTTGAATTTGTGCTGAATGCAAGAGGTGGTTTTTGGTATAGTTAGACAAAGAATGCTTGTGCACAAACCTATTAGGGAAAGTAATTATCCTACCTGTGTGCATTTCTGTATCTAAGCCTCCATCTCCAACTTTTTCTAAAAGAGTAGTTCTAAACACTCCAACATCTAATACAGTTCCGTATATGACTCTAGTATCTGAAGTGATTAAAATTGAATCACCAACTGAGTACTGATCAGATGTATTAATGTATATCCAGGCAAAAAAGCTTGCAAAAAAATCTTGTAAAGCAAAGACAATCGCAGCTGACAAAAAAGATAACTAGATAAAAACAGTGGAATTGAACTACTAAAAGTTGCAAAGATAGTAAATAATGATAAAATAAAAACTAGCATTAATAGAGAAGTGTTGGTGAATGCCGAAATTTTTTTGAGTATTTTGTATTCACATACTTTAAGATTGATCTGTAACAAACCCAATACAAGGTAATTAATCCAGTTATCATTAGCAGTTGAGCTAGTCTTGGCATGTTGTGTTGAAATTGATCAACATATTGTGTAAGTTGTGTAAAATATTGCTTAAAATGCAATGTAAAAATATTGTAAAAATTGTTGCATAAAAATTGGTGCGATATAATAGGGGAAAAAATAGGGGAAAAAAATTAGAGTTATTCAGTAACTCTAATTTCTTTACCATCTGATGGTTCTGAATCTGTATAATTGATACTTTCAAACAGGGCTTTGAACGATGAAGGGACTTCTCTAATATATTGATATACAGTACCAAAAAATGGAAGGTTAGTAGCTCCGACAGTTTTTGATAGTATACCATAATTTTCGCATAACCACAAAGCGCGAGGAAGATGAAAAGGTTGAGACACCAGATAAGCTGAGCTAACATTAAAAACTTTTTTGCCCTGTAGCAAGTATCAACTGTTCTTCTTCCAGCGTAGTCAACAACTATATCAGTAAGTGGTATTCCTTTTGAGACTAAATACTCTTGCATGGCGATCGGTTCATTATAATAAATAGAAGTATTGTCTCCTGAAACTAGGATTTTAGTTATTTTATCATTATTGTATAAGCTTATACTCTCATTGAGTCTATTAGATAGGACTTGCGATGGTTTACCATTGACCAGTCCTGCTCCAAAAACTATAGCTACCTTTGGTTCAATTGACGACTGTTGAAGACACGATATTTAACCTGCATTAAAATGAAAGGTGTAAGGAAAATAATCAGTGAAACTATTATAATAATGGTTAAAAACTTTAGTATCTTCAATAAGTCGTTGCTTAGTAGTTTGATTGATCGTTTGATTAAAGAATCTCAATTAATTCTACATCAAAAGTTAAGTCAGATCTTGGTGGGATAAGTGGTGGATGCCCTTCTTCTCCGTACGCTTGCATATAAGGTATTATAAGTCTTCTCTTACCTCCTGGTTTTAGCCCGATAATTCCGACGTCCCCAACCTCTTATTAGCTGACCAACTCCAATTTACACTCCAGTGGTTCATTTCTTTCTATTGATGAATCAAAAACAGTGCCGTCTGCAAGCATTCCCGTGTAATGAATTGCTATTTTATCTTTTTGTTTTACTTCTTCACCGCTTCCAATTGTTATATCTTCGATTATTAGATCTTGCATATTACTAAATAATGGACTAATTAATTATGCTTGTCAAAGATGGCTGAGCTAGTCTGCGTAGGCTTGTGTTAGGCATTTGTTTTTATAGCACTTGCATGAGTAAAATTAGTCAATTATAGAAAAATAAATCACAGTCAAAATATGAAAACCGTGGCAAAGAAAAAAATTTGGTCAGAATTTTCTACATGATCCAATTTATAAAGCTAAAATATATGACTCTTCTAAGGCTATATATGATAAAACAAACAAAAAAGATCTAATTGAAGTTGGGTCCTGGTTTAGGTGATTTAACACGCGAATATATCAGAATTAATGAAAAAATCATTCTCTATGAAATAGATTCTGATTTAATTCCTGTACTACGAGAGGAGTTTAGAAACACTGTGATTCACAATCAAGATTTTATGGACATTATTCCCTAATTTGCCCGACTGCATGCTTGTGAGCAATCTCCCGTTACTATATTGATCAAGGTTGATTGTTGACCTTATAGCTTATAATAAGAGCTGTACCATTTGCCTTTTATATTACAAAAAGAAGTAGCTTGCAAAACTAAGGAAACTGAGGATATAACATTTTTTGGAGCTGTGATTAACTTATTTTACACACCAAAAGTAGAGTTTACAATTCCGCCTCAAGCCTTTAGGCCATCGCCAAAAGTTTATTCTGCCTTGTTAACTGCTATGCCAATATCAACAATCTACTCTGGTCTTGAATCAATAACAATATTAAAAAGCAATGTTTTTTTAAACCTACAAAAACTATGTTTAACAACCTTATCTATGGGTGGTTTTAGCAAAGAGGAAGTGGTTATGATTTATGAAAAGTACAATTTTGAAGCTAATCTAAGAGTTAGATGGAATAACTACAAAGATATTTTTGCTATTCTTTATGCTGAATTTTCTAGGAATCAATAATAGGGATTAATAAGTTATTTTTTTGACAATTGGGAGTAATATAAGGATTATACTTTTATATATGTCATCAATACACGAAGGTCTAAAACTCTAACCAAGTAAATGCGGTCAATACTTTATCTGGCTCGGCCTTAGTTATTGCTGGAGCAGGATCTGGCAAAACTGCTGTGTTAACTAGGAGGGTTGCTAATTTGATTATTAATGGTGCAAAGGCTGGGTCAATACTGTGTCTGACTTTTACTAACAAAGCAGCAAAAGAAATGAATACCAGAGTAGGCAAAATGCTTGCCGCAGAAGGTATCAGAGTCCCTGCGATTAGGGTTTGGGATTATGATTATGCACTGTCCCCATTGTTGTGCACTTTTCACTCTCTAGGCGTGAGACTGTTGAAAGAGTATGGCGAAAAAATTGGCATCAAGCCAGAGTTTACAGTGATTGATGAAAGTTGATAGGAAAGCTGTTATTAAAGAGCTAATCAAAGACAATAACCTTGATCCGAAAAAAGTTCAAGTAAGTTTTGTAGGCTATTTTTTGAGCCACTGCAAACAGGAGCTGGTCTCTCATTTGGACTCAAAAATTGAGTTTCCAGATTATCCAGATTTTATGCACAAGCTCTATGCGCAGTACGAGCAAAAGCTAAAGAATAATAATTGCTGTGTTTTTGATGATTTGATCTTTGAATACTCACACTTGCTCAACAGTAGCCCTGACGTTTGTGCTGAGTTAAATGCTAGATGGACTCATATTATGGTTGATGAGTACCAGGATACTATCAGCTCAGTATAAGATAATTGAGCTACTTGCACCACCTGCTTTACTTATTGAGGATAGTGCTAGATCTGTCTTTGTTGTAGGTGATGATGCTCAATCTATTTATGGTTTTAGAGGGTCTAAAGTAGAGTTAATCATGGAATTTGCTAAGCACTATAAAGACACAAAAGAAATCACTCTTAATCAGAACTACAGGTCAACTCAGCCTATATTAGACTTGGCAGAAAAAGTGATCAGTCTAAACCCAAAGCAATTAAGAAGAATTTGTTTACGGATAACCTGAAAATATCAAAGTTAAGTACTATCAAGCTAGATCAGAATTTTGATGAGTCTAGGTACATAATTAAAAAGCTAATTGAATTATATCAAAACAAAAAATATCCATGAGCAAACGCAAGAAAAATCCCAAGAATTAAGTAAAAAAGACTCTACTAAAATGCACATAGTAACATATGATTCCTCTGCAAAACCAGACTCTATTTCAGCTTTATTTGATAATATTTACTCTTCCTTGGAGACGTCTTACTCTTATCAGTATGAAGAGCATCTTTTTATAACTGGGATAACACCCAAGAACTTAACGACTGTGCGATTTTGTACAGGACTCATGGCAATCTCGTGCTATCGAAGAGGCTTTGATCAAGTCCAAAGTACCGTAAAGGCTAGTTAGTGGTGTAAAATTTTTAGAGAGAAAAGAAATAAAAGACACTTTAGCTATTCTTAAATTTGCTAATAATGGTGCGGACAAGCTTTCTTTATCTAGATTTTTACCACTAGTTATGGAAGGTGTAGGGGCGAAGACAACTGAGAAAATTATTGCTTATCTTGAGGATGAAACTATGGTCTTAGCTCCAAAATATCAAACTAAAGTTATGGAAATGATGGTAAAAATGCAAGTCTTGTTTTGCAGATAATAAACCTTAATCGGCTTTACTAAGGATTTATTGGCTAAGTCAGGATATTTTAGATACTCAAAGAGCAATATCCAATTGATGAAGAATTTAATGGCAGAATGGAGAATATAGGAGAATTGTATTCCATTATGTTGTCTTTTGATGAAGATGGCAAACTAGATCTAAAGACTAGATTAGTAACATTTCTTGATCATGTTATGCTTTTGACCTCACAAGATGACGAAACTTTGGAAGACGTGCCTAAGATTAATCTAATGACATTGCACCAATCAAAAGGTTAGAATTTAGCAGTGTGTTTCTGGTCGGCCTAGACGATGGAATACTCCCGCACACAAGGTCTTTTATGGAAGCAAAAGAGATGGAAGAAGAGATAAGACTTGCTTACGTAGGTATTACAAGAGCCAAGACTAATCTATTCCTTATATCTGCTAATTCTAGGACTATTTTTGGTAAAGTTGAGTTTTATGCACCTTCCAGGATTTTAGAAACTTTATGGATCACTCTATTCAGAGAGAAAAATAATCCCTCCAAAGCATAAAGCTTGGAGAGGTGGGGACTGTGCGATGTTTCGTATTTATTAAATAATAACTAAATTACCAGCACTGTTTTGAGTACTTACTTTGTTTCGCACCACTCATTATCTAGTAAAGATAACTCATGACGAAAGAAAACGACGGGGAATAACTTCACCATCTAAGTCGTATGCTACACCAACTTTGACTTGTGAGAGCTTTAAAGCCCCTTTATCACAAACAACTGTTACACCTGAAAGATCCATTGTATTAAGCTCTAGAATGTTTACTTATACTACCAACAAAACAGTTTAAATGTCAAAGAGTTATACCAAAACAGTGTTGTTTGGTAATGGGCGATATAAACACTCCCTCCTGAAAGTACTTGACTTTGTAATCTGTGACCAATTGAATGACTTGCAAGTCATTAATGCCAAATACATCAACAATTGTTGTATCCTCAATCTCAAGTACATTGGCTTCATTTTTGTACATTGCTGTACCATGGAGCATAGTATAACCTTGGATAAAGGGTACAGAGTTAATATATCGTTTCAAACTCTTTGATTGATACACTAAGTTGAACGTCAGTAGGTATCAATAAATCAGTATTGGGGACTGTGTTGTAAATTCGGTGTAACGGGATGTTACGACCGAAATACATACGAAAGCTTGTCATAATGAAATGTCCTTACTTTGGTGCATTAATTATAAATACCACAAAAAACACCCTTTGTCAGT